>JAYRBW010069484.1:0-27142 GCA_036023295.1 Invenusta paracnida | reverse complement strand
ACAAACAAACAAACAAACAAACAAACAAACAAACAAACAAACAAACAAACAAACAAACAAACAAACAAACAAATAAACTAATATCAATAAAAATATTAACATTTTACGATATTTCAGTGTGTCTGTTTGACAAAGAAGACAATATAATAGAATAGCACCGAATGTAATAGATTAATAACAGTAATTATAAACATTTTATATAAAATAACATCAAAAGTATTTTTGCGAAGTCCTGGAATAATGCTAGATAATTTATTGGTAATTAATAGTTTAAAATTTACAATGTTAATAATAGCTGAGTTATATCACAATAGATTGAAAAAACCCCATTTCATTGGTATCATGATTTTAAGGAATAATTCATTAATTGAAAATAATTAATGAAATACGAAATTGTCATGAAAACGATAAATAAGGATACGGATAAATTTTAGATTGTGGATTAAACTATTATTGTCACAAATTATAATAAATTTGAATATACATAAAATAAAATAAAATAAAATTTAAATATATATAAAATCAATTCAGATTAATTAATAGAAATAAAAAAAAGTAAACATTATTTTTTAAATTGACACTTTCACTTTCCCTTAAAATGTCTATATTAATTTTAATACTGTAATTATTATTAAAATACAATTATATATAGAAAAGATTATTATTCTGGTTAAATTTGAGTACAAATGACAGTTAAACTATTTAAGTTCATTGCGTATTATATAGGCCATCGCGGTAAATTTGATCACCTGTAGTGTGACTCGAGCAACTTGTGACATTGATTCATCACCTGCTGCCCTCATCCAACAGACAGTAGAATTTCGAGGCTTCATGTTTCGACAGTATGTTCATATAATATTGTAACTAAGTCTTTTTTAATAAGTCTACTCCCGAGAGCCGGCGTCTAGTGAAACCTGACAACGCTGAACCCTGACTGCCTTGTTGCCATCACTGAGTGCATTGGGCACCCACTTTGTGTGGAATCATAGCCGTTCTAGATCGTCAAACACAATTCGTTGAACCATAGCATATGTCTAACAGGCATGCTTATGTGGAGAATGAATATTGCGTAATCTTGTTGAATTACGTTGTCAACAGCTTTAATATTTTGCAATCTAACATCACTTTTCTTTTTCCACCACCTTATTTTCTTTGAACTGAGTCTCTGGATTCTCCACAAAATTCTTGACATATCTTCGAATGAGTAGTACAGAATAGGCTTCTTCAGGCTAAGATGCCCTAGTAATACTTAGTAGCATTCAGATCAACGTGTCTCAAACTTTCAATTAAAAATACATATTTTCCATTGTGCAGACATGATTACAAAAATCTTAATTGTAGCTGATGATCTTGGTTATTGATTTTTATAAACTGGAATTTAATAATGTTCAATACTGATTCAATACTGGAACATTTAATTTTTTTAAGATTATGGAAAGCCATATACTTAAAGAATTACTACTAAGTGTACGTGGAAAGATAAATGAGTATAACTCTATGACGCATCTATTTTATAACTCAATAACATTATCTTCACAGGCGGTCAAATTCACCGGTATGGCCGATAAATATATTTTGATATTCTCTATTTTTTCTCTATTTAGTTCTAGTAAAACTGTAAAGTATAATGTAAACATTAGTACATTAACCGAATGCGAAAATGATGATTGTTAAATTATAATATTTATGTACTTCGTGTGTGATTGCCTTCATTAACATAAACGAACATTAGCATAATCGCTTGAAATAAAATGGTGAGCAAAATCAACAAACTTTCAATATTTTGTTAATAAAACTATGAATACCTTCTCTAATAAAGCCATTTAATCTGTAATATTTGAGATAATGTAATATAAACGTTAAGTTCTTAAACTGCTGGTTGAAGATAGCCTGCGGTATATTAAAAAAGGCAATGTATTGGTATATCCATTAAGATACTCAAGTATATCTTACACTAAGGCACTCTTGTTTTATAATGAAAGTTTTTAGCTCATAAATATTTGAATATTTTACACACTAGAAATCAAAGTAATATTCGACCAAAACGTACAGTAATATTATTTTGTTCAAAGAATACCTTTTAGTTATTGTTGCTAACGTTTTTCTTTTAATTCATAATTATTTAGTCTTTCAAAAATAAATAACATACATTTAAAGGTAGTCTTAATATAAACATTTTGATTGGAATTGTTTAAACAAATAATGTGAATCATTTTCTTTGACTTTATTTAGTATAAATAAAGAAAACTTTTTATTTCTCAAATACAATCATGTTTAAATAAAAATAAACAAACTTTGCTTTAAATATGTATGTAAAAATAAGAAATCCATTTTCTTAAAAAAAATAGAATGAACAGGTAAACGCTCTCATTCGCCGCATACCAAGAGAAGCTAATAATATCCCTCTACGTATAAAAAAACTAATTGCACGAAATGGAAAGTTGTCATGTTGCTGTCGTTATGTTTGTCATCAATAGTAACCTAAAACTTTCCTTTTTCTTGTCTATTTCCGGGCATCATTCTTGGAGGAATTTTTAATTTCTGTTTCTTGACTGCCCCAGTAGACGCATGTATGTGTGTGTGTATCAATCGTCCATGTTATGCGCTCTATGGGATGAAAAAGGGGGAGAAATAAAGAATGAACTAACAAATGTAGAAAATGAGATGAAGAATTTTGGTTTAGGGGGGACTGAAGAAAGGAGGAGAGTAAATTTATAGAGTTAGAAAACATTTTCTGTGAATGAGAAAACATAACTTGAGCAACTAGTGTTCGAGATAGGTATGTATAGGCATATGTGCAAAATTGAATATCTAATTGTCTATTTAAGAAAATATTGAACAAAATTACCGCTTTCTTGAGCAAATATTTCCTTGTATAAATTAAAAAAGTTGAACATAAAAGTGGTTAACTTGTATCTGAAGAATGCACAAATTAAGAATTAAAATTAAATAATGGTTGCTTCAATTGTTTAAATGCCAATTTAAAAAAAGATAGATTTTTAAGTAATGCATATTTTTGTAGGCTTAGTTGTAGCGTATATATAAAAGATAATGTGTACTTCAATAAAAATTTGCTATCAATTTTTAACTTTCAATTATATTATTTAATAATCAGTTGAATCTATATTTTATGATTTATTGTCCCTAACCAGGAAAACAGTTTAAACAGTGTTAACAACAGTGAGAATATTGAATATCGAAATTAGTCTTATACACATTTTTATTAACAAACACTGCTGTTTACAAAGTGTAATTAAACATTTTAATCGAATAAAACTAATTCAGTGTCAAAGTAACATAATTTTTACAATTTAATTTTTATTAGACGCTCTTTTTCTATGCATTTCTGCATTTACAGTGAATTGAAAAATCAGCAAAAACTTACACCAAATAAATATGTGCAGTTTAACATAAAATATAATTATAAATCTAAATAACATACGTTATTAATATTAGCTATGGAGTTATAAATGAAATTTTAATAATACCATTTTTTAAAGAAAATAATTTAATGTTTATAAAAATTCAATTTAACATGTGATATACAAGAAATCTTGTTCATATTAGGTTTTTGTTAATTAGAACAAAGTTATTTCTTAATTTAATTGAGCTGAAAAGCAATTTATCTTTATCTTGATTTATTGTGAAAATAAAATAATTATTGTTGACAGATTATTGATTAATAATTTGTTTCCCTTAAAACATACTATGAATTCTGTAATATTTCTTTATATAGAGAAATATTAATATGTTTTATAAAAAATGCAGTTTTATATAGAGAAAACAGTTTTTGCGTGTAAGAAAAATTGAAATCATCTACATAATTTAAATGAAGTAAAAAATAAATTTAAAATAATATTATGAAAAACATTCTATACTCTTATATTTTTAATTAAATTGATTCATCATACATACAAAACCAAGTTATTTTTAAATTAAAATAAAATATTTTATATTTCACTTTTTTTGAAGATTTTGACAATTTTTTAAAATAATGAACATAGTTAAAATTATGCTAAAAAGAAACCTTCAATGTTAACAGAAATAACATTATAGTTTAGTTGAATTCACTCATCTTGCAGGCAGAAGCTATGTTTTCTAGGTTTTTCTTTATTAAAATATTACAATTCCTTGTTTTAAAGATTTAATTTTTTGGAATCATTAAAATAAAAAATAAATTAAAATAATTATTTTCCTACTGATAATTTTTCATTATATTCAGTATTGATGAAAATTACATGTATATATAAAAGTTGGAACATTGAATTCTGCCTGTCGTATATTTTATCAGGAATCTAATTTTAACGTTAAGTGGACACGTTCACATATAGTTAAATTATATAGCTGAGAGCAGAGCGTTTCAAGTAATCATAAGCTTTCCAAATAAAATTTGTTCCGTTTGATTTTTTGTGATCCCAAATCATTATAAATAATATTAAATGTCGATGTAATGAAAGGTGAATTGCAATACCTTTATTTCTAATTGGCAAATTGGAAAGAAATAGAAAACAATTATTGGTGGAAGCAAAGCGATCAGTAATTTTTGATTATTTAATATTCTAAGTGATCTTAGAGAGATAATAAGATAACAATATTATTATTTTAGCATGCAAAAGTAATAAATAATTTTAAACCTATTACTTAGTGTCTACTATCTTATAAAGAAATAAACTTATACATTATTTGCCAGTAAATGAAAAATTGATATTTGTTACTTTTTTTATTCCATACGATTACGATGACTGTTTCCAGAAAATTGGAAGTTCAAAATAATTTGTTTTTACTATTTGACAAAAATTGCAATATTGTATAAGAGATAAAATTAATAATTGTATTCAACAAACTCTCCACCATATGCAATCTACATATAACGTTTTGTTAACTACAGTTTTTCGAATAGACTTTATTCTGCATGAAAGTTATAAAAACATATATTCATTCTAAATATTAATGTAAAAAGAAACGATTGATTTTTAAAAGGGCTATTTAAAATTAAATTTTTATTAATTTATGTCAAGAAATCAAAAAAATATTACAATTATTCATTGTCTTTCACTAAACTTATCCGTTAAAATTTTTAAATTAACTTTTTGATACTTTAAAAATTGAAGAAAATTAAAGGTTGTACTTAAAACAATCAACGGAAAATTTCTCATAAATTCAAAACTCAAATTAAGCAGAGCAACTTTGCAATTTTTATTTCATTTTTCTACTTTTTATAGATAGATGTATTATTACGATTCGACAGCTGTCCGTCAAATTATCACTTTTAAGATAACCAAATCGAGTTGATAATGAATAAAAAGAACGGAAGCTTGCACATAAATTATCTCATGAATTCAAACAAAAGGTAGAAAATCTATTTTATTCATGATTAATGCATCACCATTTTGATAGAAAATGATATATCATGTATTACATACATAATAAATTCAGCGAATAACTTAAAACAAGTAAAATATATCTATATAGTTCATAGAAATAATTTATATTTATATATTTTAAAATTTTTATTTTAATATTAAACATGTAATATAAACACTTAAAGACAATATATTGAATTATATAGATTTTTGTAAATCTTTGTAAATTGTTAGTATTATTAAGATTACGAAAAACTCAGTAGCAGAATATTTAACGGTTTTCTGCCCATAAAAAATATATAGCATCGACTCTAATTTATTAATGCTATTAAGAATTACTGTTTATTCTACTCTTGAATAAAGTAAAAAAAGCAAAAAAATTAAATAAATGCCTGATGAAAGACTGTAAAGTAGTCCTCAGTATCTGATACGGCACGCCACACGCAAAACAACGATTGAAAATATAACTCATGAAAAAGTTACTGAAAATCGGGAGTCGTTGGTCGCAGGCATATCTACTTTAAAACTTTATATGTAAGCTTGAGCAGTGTAGATTTGGGTAAAGTAAAGAGAACATCACTCAAGTTTTCTACAATGTCAGAGTCACAAGAGAAGTGTTTGTTTTCTTTTACACACGCGGTGGTTCTTTCAAACTTTTCATTAAATATAACTTCTAATTGGACTATAAGTCTGCAGATCTAACAGGGAAGGTCGACGGTATCCTGAATGTAAGAGAATCTGTCTTATTCTGTGTTTGCTTCCCGAATCCTCTGTGCCGATTGAAAATGGGGGAACTAGCGATGTGAAGGTGACTGAACGCCAGTCGCCAGTAAACATTCTCTTAATTTTGAGGTCGCCGGCCCTATTAACTAATACTGAGCTACTATCGTATCGTACCATCAGTCAACGTTGCCTTCTTGCTTTCTTTCCATCCACTTTTCTCTCTGTATCGTCGTTCCATCTCGCAATTTCCACCGAGTCTCTCGCCTTGCTGGGTTTGCCGCACTTTTTCCTTTGAAGATTTATTTCATCAGTTGCAGGCATTATTACCGCGCAAAGCGTAGCCCCATTCTTCTCAATATTTCGTCCCTCTCTCTCTTCTTTCCTCGTTCCTCGTCTTTCGACTTCTATCCAGAATCACCCCTCTTTTTCTCCAAACCCTCTAGACCTGCCTACTCCTTTTTATCTGTCTAAAATCCCATTTCTTCCATCCATGATGGCTGGACGACTCTTTTCTCATCCTTTCTCCCTTCCTCTTTCTGTACAGTCCCCAACCACCCCGCCATGTACACTTAATTTTGTGTTATCACACTGACAGTGGAGCACAATTTGAAATTCTTTGAAAGTCTTTCTGAAAATGTTTTTATCGATTATCACTTAAGTATTTGTTTAATTCTAATTTAAGTCAGCCGTCGTTTTCGATTAAACATCTCTATCGGTAAATATATTAGAAGCGTCACAAAAAGAGCCTATGTTGTATCACGGATGTATCACTCATTCTGTGTTCAATTTAATCCCGTAAAAATAACTGTCGATATAATTGTGAATGACTAACGGGGAATAGTATCAATGGAGCCTTACTTTTTAACAAAAAATGAGGCAAACCTAAATGGCTACATATCTGCATATAAATTCATACATCACATCGAAAAGTGAATCGATACATTAGACTTCAAAATAAATACTAAAAACAAAATTAATAGACATATTTCTAAAATTGGGCCACGTATGCGTTTATAAATATGTAATGTTCGTCCACATAAAAAGAAAAATTTGGTGACTTATTTGAATTTTTTTGCTGTAGTAAAAATTGGCAGCTAACCTTCCCGTGATATTAAGTATTGCTGGCGATATATTAAAAGGATGTCAATCAAATATGTATCTTAATGTTCCAAATACATTTTTTCAAAATCGCACCATGCATCTAATAATATGCCTGGTTCTATGAGGAGTTCTTTACAAAAATGGAGATAAATAATGGATTGTTCTGTATCTCTAATAGTTCAGATAAAAATAAATAATACTTTTCTCTATGAGATGTTAATTATTTGTACATTGAGTACATATATGGTAATTTCATTTTGCATACTTATCTAAGAAACTCGAGTGACTGTAATATAGTTTCCTATGTAATTTTTATTGTTAAAGGCAAATAAATAGAATAAAATAAAAATATTTATAGACAACATTTATTTTAGTGTGAATATTGTGTGCATCCATTTGATATCAATAAACATATTAATTATAACTCATATTAATTAGTATTATGAATGTGTTTAGAAATTGTTATGCACATAATTCTAACAATTGCACAACAACTATACAAAAATGTGAATAATTTCCAATAAATATTCAAATTAAAACTTTGGGTATACTAGTATTATAGCATAATTCTGAAACATTTATGATAAACTCTAATAATTTTATAATTGCAACTTACATGTACTCACAATAATATGTCGTGTATTAATTTCTATGAAGTGATCGATATGTTTTATGTCAAGAATCATGTCATTCTTTGAAATAAGTAAAGCAATGTTTTTCTTCAGATAATTGATAAATTGACAAAAAATATGATACAAAATTAAGTTATAGTAAACAGTACTTCATCCACTGCCTATGTTTAATACATATATTAATTACTTTTTATATTTCACTATTTTCAGTATACACTACGCTTGCTATATCAACGATCCACTGTAAAAATACAAACAACTAACTTTAAAGCTGCAACAATCTCAACGAAGGGGGGGGGCCTTTTTCGGCAAGTTGGAGTAGGAGGGTGTCCTGTTCGTGTAATTTGTGGTGTTTGCTTTCGTCGTCTCCGCTTCGCACTTATTTTCTGCCTCATTCAAGAGGCAATCTCCTCCGAATCATCGACAGTTAATAATAAAAGCATGGCGTTTACACAGAGTAAATATTCGGAATTAGTCTGGTACAGGATGCATTCGTCGTTCGCGGTGTGTGGATGTTGACGGTGTCTAGACATTTTTCACTATGAGACGGTTGAGTAAAGTCTTCAGGGGAGGACGTTTCGAAAGGAAATGATAATGATACAAGCCCTGTAGTATATGTGTGTCTATATATCTAACGTAAAATCGCAATATTTAAATTAGTAATTTATATACTCTGATTTGTTGTGATTTTGGCATCTATATAAATTGAAAATATAATGTTGTGTAGAAAATATATACTGCATTTATGCATCGGTTTAAGCTTTGTTAACCAGAGCTATAAATGAACTGTAGAAATAAAATCATTGAATTTATATATATAGAAATGTGAAAATATGAGAATAATTTGTCTGAAAAATTGAATTAAATGAATGAAGTACTAATATTTTCTGTATTTATTGGATATATTAAATAAGAATTTTAGACATTTCGATCGTAGAGTACTAATAGACAGTTTCACACTCGTATAGAGTTGAATACTATGTATATTATTTTGTAACCATAAAACTTTGAAAGAAAAGAAGTATATTTTTAAAATACCAAATGTTGTACGAAAGTGTTATATATAAATATAGCTATCTGTTTCTTTGTAGACGCGTATAATCATTGAATTGTTTATATTTGATATTTAGTTATTAAATTATATAAATCAAAATGATTAGTACTACTTATATATTTAGTAATCATCAATTTATGTAATTTGTTTTAAATAAGATTATGACCTATCGTCGATAAATTATAACGGGATGAATACTAAATCAATAATAGATGAATATCTGTGTATTAAACTGTATTGTGGATTTCGAGTGTCTTAATATATAAGTATGTCAAGTGTCGATAAAATATGATAAAAAATTAGGATGTATATATATTACAGTGAAAAACGTAACTAAATAAAATATATATATATATATATATGGAGTGAGTAAAATGCAATTAATAACAAAAGTATATACCTATAAAACACTAATTAAACAATGTCTGCTTGTTAAGTGTATAATGCTTACACGCTAAGCAACTTGAAAAATAATAACACTTTTATCGATTGCGAAGCATTTCAATAACATCTCTGAAGAATTATAGTATTTTATAATTTTATTACTTGAAAGACGCATAAAACTCTGATGAACATGCTGATTTGATACCCAGTAGTGTGCTTACACAATAAATATTTTTATAATTGAAAAACTTCATTATGAAGAAAACTTCGGGTAGCAACATTATGTGGATGCAAATAAATCATTAAATAATGGAAGAGGTGCTCTCAAATTATTAAAGACAAAAAGATACAAAGTATTCAAACTATAATTGCAAAATTTTGATATGTAAAAATATTACCCAATAAAAAATATTTTTGTATTTCTAACCGGGTTGAAAATATTACATCAAAAATATTTATGGCAATATTTTAATTAATAATTCATGGTTTGATATTGAAATTTAATCTTAAAAAGTTATATCTTTATTTGTAATTACGAAATAGTTGAGCTCTACCGTGAAAGTTATAATACAAAAATAATTTATTTCAAATTTATAGCTAGAACAAAAAAATAATATTTTTGTCGGTAAAAGAATGTCATCACTTTACATTTTATATTCCCTTTATAATAAGATATTCATTTGTATTAAAGTCTAAATTAATTTTATATATATATATTTAATATTAGAATAGATCCAAAATTTAACCCTTTGTTCATTTGGTAAATTAATATTAGAAGCCTAGCATATAAATCATTAGTTAATATTTATTAATACTATTCCATTAATTCAATTTAATTAAAACTATACAGATATATATAACTATTTAAATAAATGGTTTAACTTTTTAAATAATATGAGCAATTAATATTTATTGTGGCAGTTTTAGACTTATAAGTAAACAATATTTATTGAAGATTAGATTAGAGAATAAAAGCGTATATATATTTAATTAATAAAAAGTAATCATTAAAAATTTCAAAATTATAATTTATTATCTCTGAAAATTATTAATTTTTCAATATATAGTTAATAAAATTGGTATATTAACAATATTTTTTAGACGTATGCAGGTAGTAACCTATTATAATATGCAATTATCAACCCAGATTTGTTAAATATACAAAAATGAAATGTACAAGTATTAAACTTATAGAATAGTGTAACAAACTCTATGTAAATCATTTATTACTTTTTGAGTTAATATTTAAAATATAACATGAATATTTAAAGAAATGGTTAGTAATTTTGCAATTGCAGAGTGAATGAATGATGTAATGCATTAAATGATATTACTTAATACGGCATAAGCTAACTGCCAAAGTATAACTAATAAAAACCTCAAAACTACCATTCTATGTGCTTAGAGTGAAGGGCACAAACCGTCCTAATATAACTCGAGGAGTTCCTCAAAATAATTTTTAAATTAATAAAAACGAAACGAATCTTTTAAAAACAACAATTAAAGTGGGCTTAAAACCTTATTTAATTCAGTTGGTTCATTTATAAAAAGTTTCTTATTAATGTTTCATTGTTGTATAATTATTTTAAAGTTGGAGGAGCTCCTTGAGTTTAGACAGTTTTGTATTCCACCCTAATTTATGACAATAAAATAGGTAAATGACTGTTAAAGACTATTTTCATCAATCACGATGGGACGCGACTGGTATTTCTGGTATACTGTCTCATTAAATCAGATAATATTACGTATGTATATATAATATACTTATTTATATTGTATCTTATTTATGGAGATTTGTGCACAATCTTTTTTCCGTGTAAAACAACTTTTTATCAAATAATAATTATCATTCAAAGTAATTAATAAATAAATATTAACACAGAATAATTCAAATTTTACATAATAAAAAACTTTGTTTTCATTGTGGTGAAGATGATTAAGATTCTGTATTAAGACTACTTTTAAAATAACCAAAGAGATTTTTGAGAAAAATTAAAAGCGTTTAATTTATAAAAAATAAGAAAAGTAGTTCAACGAAAACAAAAAGTATAATTTAACCCCCTATTTACCAGAGAAAATTTATTTGAAAAACCCCCTTCTCTGATCCCTCTCTCCACGAAATACTCTTACTTTCCTTTGCTTTTCATGAATTTTTTTGTAACGACATTTTCATTTCATTTCTTTTCTTTTATATTAAATTAAAATTTATACTTCATTTTCGTTGTCGCGCCACACCTTGCGTTTTATGGGCAGTGTCCTTAATGAATCTCAATTTATGTGCACCTTTGTTTCATCAAGATTATAAGCAAATAAACTAGTCCTTTCTAATGTGTAGATATATTGTATTACCCTTATTTTTTATTCGGAAAATCCTGTCGAAAATTTAAGCCCTGCTATCTGTGCGTGGGCCATGTTGTATCATCATATTGAATTCTAGTCACTCGGTGATTATTACGATATTAGTAGTTTAAAAGTTTACAAACGATCTTTTTAAATGTAACTTAAATTGAAAAAAGGTAAATACTTCACAACATGCTCGGTGTGACATGTAGAATTCGAATTATACAAAATCCAATGTTTTAGAAACATTAGTAAGTGCTCAAAAGTCCTTATACGGACAATTCACAAGCCTATAGTATAAATGTTTCTCCTTTTAAATTATAGCAATGCATTTAAGTGTTTCTAAGATACATTTATTTCAATTTGTATGCGATTCATCCTTTTGGATATAGTGCCTAAATTATAATTAAATGTTTGATTTTTACTACAAAAAATATGCGTCGGGTTGCCTCTGAATTAGAAAATACATTGATTAATAAATGTTATTTCTTACTGAAGACATATCATGATACAATAAATTATGCGATACACTTTTTTTATTTATTTAGTTTGTTATAATATACCGAAATGTCAGTGCTTATCACTTACGATAAATTATTAATGTAATTAATCATGCTGTTATCGAAAAGTCGTATACTTTTTTTTATTAAATAATATTTATCTTCCGAGGTTTATTTCTTCTATGTTGTTATCTTGTTTAGTGTCTTGCAGATTTTTTCTTCAATCATGAAAAAATAGGTACATGTAGCATATTTATAGAACAACATATTATATAATTTTTTTTAATTCTTCGCACTCGTTCCTGTTAACAGACAAAATAAGAGGTTTATAAATATAAAATATTGCGTTCATATAGCTAAGAAATATGTATCCTTTTTAGTGTCTATAAAACGTGGTGATTCTCACTGTAAATATACACACCATATGGTGTAATGTAAATTTGATGCTTTTAATTAGGGATATGTACACATATGTTCGTATATATATATATAGGTATACATATATGTATGTATAAAAATAATAGGATAAAGATATGAACTAAAAACTCCGAATTCCAAAAATATTAATATCATTTTTTTGTTATAGAATAATGTCTGCAGAACAACATGTCAAAAGTTTAGTCAAATAAGTTTCATATAGAGAGGGCTTAAAAATGAAATTAGAAATTCAAAGATCGTTTACCAAACGTAAAAGAAATTATTTAAATCTCTAGTGTTATTATGTTAAAAAATGTCTTTGCAACACAGTCGTACACAGACATATTTGTAAACCTCAAAAATTGTCTTCTCCAATCTCGGCCACAAACTTTTACTCAATTGGTGGACATGTAAGACATGCAATTTATGGGAAAGAATTTCGACATGGATTTTAGTGACTGGGACTGGGATGTTGTACAAGGCAACAAACTTGTTCCACTCATGATAGACAAAATCTTGAACCCGACCATGCAGACACACTATTCGATCCAATGCAACTGCGGGATGCAGCACAGGAGTATATCTGGAAAATTAAACGTTCTAAACGTGCTTGAATGTACTACAGTTTGTGGATATTTTCGAGTTAGCTATTGGGGCAATATGACCAAACAGACAGTTTCAGATGAAATGGAAAATTAGACACTATGTTTCATTAAGGCACATTAATTAAAGAAAATTAAGGCTAATAGTTTCGGGAACAACTCATTTGCTTGCCTTTTAAAAATGACCATAATCTCTAGTAGATATAATTTTTTCATTCATATAATCTTTTATGTTGTTTTAATTGTCAGATTATACCTCGATATGTATGATAACGATACTGTTCAAACATTTTAAACAGATACTAAAGGATCAGAACTCATTGGCTCTTAACTAAACGATTATAAACAAATCGATTATATTTAAAGTTTTTTTAATTAAAAACTTAATTGTTCTTTTTGTGCTAAAAGAGAAATATTTTGACGAACATTGCAACAGAAAATAAGTTTTCAATAAAGAAATATTCTTAAGGCTTTAATTTATGCCTGTCAAATTAGACATTAAACAGAGTTAGAATAAAAGTAAAAATAATTATGTTAATATATTATAACGTATTTTGTGGCAATAACCTTTTATCCATATTATAAATTTGGTAAATAATATTTGATTTAATTTTTAAACCCTCCTTTCTATAATTTGCATTCTCAGCAAACTTTCGATATGTTTTATCTGAAACATTTTCTAATCTGTTTAAACTTTATCTAGTTATCGCTAAAATTATATTTTGCAACCAAATATTTTATAAGTAATTTTATATCTGATGATAACATTTTGACTTGATTTTTTTGTTCCTCGCTGTGGAACGATTTTTGTAAACTTTTTAATAAGGATTCATTATAAAACGTTTTGCAATTTTTGGGCGTGATGTAGATAACGATCTACTAGAAGGAAGCATTTAGAATAACATGAAACATATATATATATACATATATGTATATATGTATTATAAAAAACAATTTCAAACTATTATGCAGATTAATGAAATTATTAATAGTTCTAAAAAATGTTCTTTATGGCAATTTGAAAACTAAATGAAAAAAATAAGTTATCTGCATAATATTATAAAAAAGAAACGAATAATTACATTTTTGAATGGTGTACGTAAGCTACCCATAAAAATATTTGTAATTTGTAACTTGAATATATTTTAATGCTGACATGATTATTATTCAAGATATAATTTATAGTTAGGCAAACAATGTTATAAAATTAATTGGTGGCATGTAATGAGTATACTACAAAAACAGAAAACTGAACATTTTATTACTCACCTTTTCGTTTACAATATGACATTTTGATTGTGTTATATAAAAATATTACGTATATACATTTTTCTATACTCCAACATTAAGCAATAAATATGCTCAAATAAATCAGGGATTATTTCGTGAATCATGCTTTTTCTGCGTGAATCATAATATATTTATTTAACGTATCCATTAAAATATGTTAAAATACACGTGATAAATTTTCATTTGTACGTAAAAACATAGTAATTTTTAAGATATGTATTTCCTCATTCAAGGAAGACGACTTGATTATCAAAACATGACTACCTACATAATTAATCAATGTAACGACAAACAACTACCTGGTGTTGTTTATACGCTCAAGGAGGAAAAAAGGTTTGTGTGTGTAGGAGAAAATACACTGGAGATACATAATGTATATTGAATGAGCGTGAAAGTAAACAGGAAAGTATATTATGATGATGGTGTCAGTTAGTTATACAGGAAGGAAGGAAGGAAGGAAGGAAAATACTTAAAAGCTGAAGTGAGGCAAGGAAATAATATGAGATGTAGGTAAGTAATAAGGAACCAAGTAATGTCAGTAATTAAGGAGAAATATATTGACATCGTAAGAATTACAGTAGTATATTATGTCATGTGTATTTGTTATGTATCTTCCACATCATCTTTGCATCGACTGGTCTTTCTTTTTAAGAGTTTGTGAAAGTTTTGGAAATCAATGCGCACTTCCCTCGTTCCCACATGCTCCACGCTCGATTTTTGACTCCCATGCTGCTGCTCGTTGCCGCTAATTCGACGTCGGTTTTCGATAATGCGACATTTTGGGCAGTCAGATGTATTCATGACGTCATCATCAGTAGAGGAAGTCTCCGACATAATCTGGCGCAGCTCGGTCTCAGAAATGCTTTCACCGAGGGCATTGAGAGCGAGCTTCATTTCCTGGATGGAGATGAAACCCGACTTGTCCCGGTCGAAGAGGTTGAAAGCGGCGCGGAGGTCTGCTTCTTCCTCGGCTTCGGCTAGTGTGGTTGCGGCTTCTTTCTCGCGATACTTGCGGTCCATTAAGAGGATAAACTCTTCGTGGTTGATGGTGCCACTGTAACTCTCGTCCACGTCCTGGATCACGTCCTGCAGCATGGATCAAGGGTAGATCCAGCATGAAGTCAGAAAACAAAAATGAGTACTATAGATTTATCGGTAATTAAATACACAAAAACTTAAAATAATTTAGTGTCAATTGAGAAAGAAACAATTGTATCGATTTTAGGTTTAATATAGAAAATTTCGTTGTATATTTTAGTTGAAATAAAAATATTTTATAAATCTTAATTGTGATATAAAAAGTAGTACAAAGGTCTTATTTAAATAGTATGGAAAAGATAAAGAATACAATATTTTCACATAAAAAAATTATTATAAATTTTCTCGTAACATAGTTATTGCCTAAAATCTGTGAAGTAATATGTAAAAATTCGTGCAGGTTTTATTTTTAGAAAGAAAGACTTGGTTATTCAGAAAGACTCGGATTGAATTTATTCGAAATATTGAAAAGCCTTTATAAAATAGATCTATGTAATATTTATAGTTGTGAACTAATACTAGTAATAGGTAATCTATATAGTTCTATTCACGTATTATTATTTGTTTCTGCTTTATATCTATTTCGCAGTGTTTATGAATTTCAATTTCTTTCTCAGTGTCATATTCATATTCTATATAAGTTTGTTAATATTTGTCTTTGTAATACCACCATTAATAGTAAAGTACATTTTGAGTACTGACTATGACAATGAGAAATGTTTACATTCACATTAACTTAAGATAAAATAGCATCTTTTTGTATTTTGCCATACTCAATATGATATAGGAAGTACATGAAGTAGCTGAAAAAAGAAAAGATATTATTGAAAGATCTTGATAGCTTTATTGGGTTATACATCATGGTGTGGTAAGAGAACTTTTCATAACATTGTTTAAGGCTTGGACAAGAATATAGCGGTAACTTAATTTTTAAATTTTCTCTTTTCAACTACTTTTAAACCAGAATTTAAATAAACATTATATATTTTTTTGATAAACTGACTGATGAATCATTACTGCGACATGTCTTGTAGTACAATTTTTTCTTTATAATTAAAAATTTGGCTAAAATTATTTCATATTTATTTAGAACAATAATAATTCGCAGTGCAACAAAAAAACATTTTTAATTTAAATCTTGAGATTTTATAAATTTTCTTAGTCAATTCGGACATGCTGATCACGAATTTAAAGTTTATTTTAATGTTTATCGTTCAGATTTTGAGGTGAAAAATTCAAATTATTGGAATGCCGGCAAAATTAGTTTATGAAAATGGTTATCACGGGAAATTAAACAAATGTCGTTTGCGATACCAAGGATATGGCGTGAAACAAACGACCATGGCACCAATTGCTATTTCTGCACTGTCAAAATTCCCAAATTCTTGAAACAATCTAAAAACATTGCCTATCCATCGATGGATTCTTCAATTGCTCCTGTGTCACATTCTGATGAATATCCGGTGCCCCAACCAACACCCAAATGAATTCGACTGCAGTGAAGATGAATCGTCTGACACGGAAATAGAAGTTTTTACTTCACCAGCCGACTCTGACTTGAAACGGTATACTGGCAGATCACATTTAATACTACATCATAAGTTGAATGATTTGGTGAGAGATCTGAAATTACCGAAAGATACGTCAGAATTACTTGCTTCACGACTTAAAGGATGGAATCTACTTGATTCTAACACGATGATTACAAAATTCCGTAAACGACACAAAGATTATTCACATTATTTCTCAAAGTTTAGGCCGTTGTGCTACTGCGGCAATGTCTCTGCGCTGTTCGAATCAATGAATATTTACCACAACCCATCGGAATGGAGACTGTTCATTGATTCATCACTAAGTAGTCCCAAGGCGGTGCTGTTGCACAATGGTAATGAGTTTCTGTCTGTCCCGGTGGAATATGGCGTTCAGAAGGGAGATTACAACAACGTGAAAGTGATTCTTGAAAAACTCAATTACGATACCTACAGTTGGCAACTGTGTGGAGATTTCAAAATAATCGGCTTCTTATAGGGCCTTCAAGGCGGCTTTACCAAATATTCATGTTTTCTATGCCTCTGGGACATTCGTGCAACAGCTGTCCAGTACTCAACAAAAGAATGGCCGATACGCGAAGATTTATAACCTGGTCGACATAACGTTGTCCATGAACCTCTAGGGCGTCGTGATTGCTTCCGCTGCTGCACATAAAACTTGGCTTCATCAAGCAATATGTGAAGGCTTTGGAACTCAACAGCAATACATTTATATTTCTGCGAGCTAAGTTTCCTCGTCTATCAGATGCGATGGTCGAAAACGGCATCTTCACCGGACCTGACATTAAAAAAGATGCTCAACTGTCACGAACTGGAGGATCAGATGACCGACGTGGAAAAGCTTAAAAAAAATTGTCACCGAATTCTTAGGAAACAGGAAAAGCCAAAACTACAAGGAAATCATCGATGACCTCATGCAGAACTATGAGAGACTTGATTGTCGCATGTCGCTGAAAATGCATTATTTGCATTCTCATATTGACTTTTTCGTTCCCAATATGGGTGACGTAAGCGACGAGGATAGAGAGCGCTTTCACCAAAATATACTGGCAATTGAAAAGCGCTATACCGGCCGATATGGACCAGACATGCTAGGTGTACATGTGGCACACGTTGCAACATTGACCCAGAAAGAAATTTGCATGACAGGCTCAATCTAACGTTAAATTAGCTTTGTAAACTATATATTTGCGCTTTTGATTTTTGCTTATATAAATTGTTTTGGAATCGTATTTACAGCAATTGTCTCGACGAAAAATATGTCTTATACCCTTTTCTGAAGTTTTAAATAGTTTTTTAAATCGAAACAAAATTAACATTTTCCTTCAAATTCTAAACGATAAAAATTAAAATAAACTTCAGATTCATGATCAGCAAGTCCGAATTCACTAAGAAAGTTGAAAATATCTGAAGGTGTAAAGTGTTGCACTGTTTGTTTATGTATGTTGTATGCTATAGCAGCTAAAAGCAGCAATAGTTATTTCATAATTTTAGCGCTTATGATTATAGCACTTGGTAGATATAATTCCCTGGTATTTATTTAATAATGAAATTCTTATTTAAATAGACATTAGCTTTTAGCTATTACAGAAATAAACATAAATATATAATTATATATCCTTCTATTTTTTTACACGTTAGAGAACGAATAACTAACACAATAATTCATATTTGTACCTAAGACCTGCATACATGTATAGTGAAGCATTTCTTTCTACACAAATACAAACGATCAATAAATTAATTTAATACTCGTATCTATCTATATCGCCAGAAATTGTATTCTAGAAGTGAATCAATGTGTATGAAATGGAGTATACTACACGTTTAATGAAGCTTTTTTCTGCAAATTGCGAATTAATTGGTAATGGTCATAATTATTAAAATATATTTTCATTCATCCAATAACTATAAATTATAAATCTTATATTGAAAATGGTTTAATAGATTCAATTGAGTTAAGAATAAACAATGAGTTAGGAATATATTGGATTTTGTCTCAAGATAACAATTTAATGAATATTTCCGAGAACATATACGAATCAATTCATTTAAGAATAGTACGTTAAAGTATGGAATAATCAATAATATGATGACTATCAAAGAATAACAATTAGATTAAATAATAATCAAATTAGATGGTACTATCAAAATATGATGATTAATGAATTGAAAGTTTAATTCATTGTGTGCACATTTATCAGTGTCAAGTCATTTTAGTAAGAGTTACATTTTCAGATTAATTGGTTTAATAAAGGTTATGTGTATTATCAATGTATGCTAACTGTAGAAATGACACACTCTAATGCAGGATAGGAGAGGAAATTGAACAGAAAATATAGCGTATATTGTGGGAAATCCTCTATCATAATTACTATAAAAATGGCTAAATGTGTTTAATACAAAAATTGCTTCACATGCAACTAAAAATACACTAAAACATAGATTACAACAACATGTGTTGCAACATTTATATTTCTAATATGTATAAATTAGTAGCTAATAATTTCATTGTAAAACATTCTTTAGTTGGATATGGAATGAGTAAACATGAAAATTCTGTGATTAAATTCTGTTTATGAGATCAAGACTGTGTGATCGCTAAACATGTGATATGTTGTTATTATTGCATGTAATAATTAACTTTTATTCATCAAATGCTGCAAATTGATTGTTTAGAAAAAGTAGGTTTGGTTTTAACTAGAGAATAAGTAAAAATTCCATGTTTTCAATGAATTAGAAAAAAATAATTAAGTACAATATGCATTGATGTTATAGTATTAATAATGAAATTAATGTTACTATATACATTGACGACAATAACCTATCTTTACGGTCAGATTTCATACTTTCATATATTTTTTAAATAAATTAGTCTAGTACCAATCATTGTCTAAAATTATCAATGAAACCAAATTATTTTACATAACTTGAAACCTAATCATAAACAGTTGTGGTTACAACTATATTCATAAATCGAAATTATAAAAGATATTTCACACTTATTCATAGTAAAAATGAACTACAGGTACCTGAATTTTCATTGTGACTATTTTATAACATACTTTTTATAGTAAATATTAATTATTACTACTAATAATAATAAAAATAGTACCATGTAAAATTTATGATTAAATAATAATACCCAGGGAGTCGTAACTCGAAGCTGTCACAATTCTAAGTTCTATCTTAAACATTATTTTATAACACGACACTATACTAAAGTCCTAAATCTTATATTATAAATCCTAAATCCTAAATGCATAACTCAAAGCTGTCATAAGCACTATATATTTAGAACTCAGAATAGTACGTACGTTTAAAGATAAAGAGGTATAACTTAAAGTCTTCTTAATGCATTTATTCGTTAAGGTTGTCATAATGTAATACAAATTGTTAATATTGCATTAACCTAGTCTTAATTATATAAATTTATGCAATAAAAACCAATAAACCTATATTAGAATTTAAGTTTATTAAATGTTACAATTAACTGTTTATTATTATACAATGAATATAAAGTAGCAATGAATATTTTAAAATAATGTTGTGTTTGTTAAATATTTAAAAATCAATTATTCCATATAAAAATGTATTATTTCGTTTTAAAAAAATGACAATAATAATAAATCAAACTAAAACAAATATATTGACGAAAAATGATTACATTATATAAATTTCAAATAATTATCAAGGCTATAACGTGCAGCATTAATCGAAATAAAAGATTAAATCAATTAGAATTCGTAAAATGCCGGATAAATAAAATAACTTTAAAGAGTAATTTAAGAACAAATAGTAAGTAAACTTTAATAATATATATAATAATATACAATATTAATATATACAGTAATATGTAATATGTAAAATACAAAACATTAAATAAGAAAATACAAAAAATACGTTAGAAGTCTAATTCATTTGTATTTGAACAAGGGATTACGAAAACAACTGAATAAGATATCTCAGGTGTCTTGGCAAATTAGATATTTGAGCCGACTATTGTACATGTTCTTTGTTTCATAAAAGATAAAGAAAATATGTGTATAATTTCATATGGTAGAATTCAAATGGGATGATCTTTGGAGGATTTGAAGCTTCATAACATATTTTTAAAATATTTGAAATAAAAGTTTGGAAATAGACTTAGTAAATGTTCACTAATAATATATGTTTTTATACCCATTAATTCAAAAAATAAAACACAAATTGGTTTACAATATTGCCAAAAATATAATTAACAGAAATGTCACCGATATATGCATGCATCTATCCAAGAATTGCAATACTTATAAACTGTATAAATAATAGCAAATCATTATTTTAGTCACAATAATTGTAACAAAAAAATTAAATCGAAAATAAAGCTTACTGTGTGGCCCATAGGTGGTTCAATATATCAATTCAGTAAATGATTCAATAACCTATGAAACATAACAAACATTGTTATTTATTTAGTAATTCTAATTAATTATGTATATATGTATATATATCTCGAGGATTTATTCTAAAACATCATTTTATAATTTAACTAAATATTACCTCAAAACATATCTAGCAAAAATAAAATGTGCGTGTATTATGAAATGTATTATATTAAAATTAGAGAAGACAAATGCATATATTAATACAATGAACAAAATATTACAATAAAAATATTATTGTAATATGTTTGTCTTATAGCTATAATACTTAATTTATTATTATTTATTTGTTCATGCTTGTCATTAGTAATGTAACTTTGACACCGAATTATAGACCAAAAATGGCGTTTTATATACAAAAATGGGGCATTCATTTATCCTTTTAAAAATACAAAATTTTAATAATTATAAATTTTCTACTCAATAAACATTAATAAAATTATTAAATTTATAAATCCAAATTTATATATGAAGTCAGAAATGACTGGCTGAACTTATAGACTGAAACTAGGACAATGGTAACAAAATAGCTACATTAAAAAATATCAATTGCAATTATAAGAGCATCGAAAGAAATAATTTTGAAGAGAGTCACATTGTGCGTTATGAAAAAGACGGACGTTCTAACATGTAATTTTTAGATAATAATGTGAAGTATATTAATATGTTTGTATGTCAATTTCATGCAATAAATTTTATTTCACACATTCTATGTATTAAGTAATTCTTTATAGGTAAGATGTCATTAGATATTCAAAAATTATTTATTATATGGAAAACTTGAAGACACATTACAAAAGGGGAAATGTGTAATTTATAAAATTAACACGTTTTTGCAAATCACAATATAAAAAATAAATGTTGTCACCATACAATCGCAATGAAAATGTGCTTGTAATAAAGGTCACATATCAAAAGTTGCATAAAAGATTCGTAATTTTTAATTTATAAAATTGATTATTTCCGTTTCCTTCATGCTATTCAAACCTTTTAATCTAATGCGCTAATATAATAATATGCATATGTATATTTGTTTATAAAAGCCAGCAATATTATAAGGTAGCAATTTCGATGATAATTGTGTATGATTATTCTATTGGTCGTATTTGTATTAAAATACGTTAACAAATTCATTTTTACTAACATCAAAATCAGTAAGTAATTACACTTGATTCAAATATGAAATAAAGAGTGTGGTTGAAGAAATATAACATTTATTTAATTAAAAGTAATGTATTAATAAATTAAATGTATATAATTTAACACAGAATTGATAAGCCTGTAATCTTATGTGAAATATTTTTAATGAAAAACCCTTTCTTAAAAAATGTTATATATGTAGATGTAGATGTAGATATAGAAGTAGATTTATAGATTATTTTTGGTATATATATATATGTGTTATTATATTTAATAAATATTTTTTAATTATCAAAACATATTGAACTTTATTTATTTTAAATTAATTCATATATTTGTCATTTGTTACTTGTTAGTTAAAATATTTGGCTTAATATGTATTAATTATTATGTGTGTAATTTTTAGTTGATATTCATAACAATCCCAATAGTTAAAAATAACAACAATTATTAAAAAACAAATTGATAATATTTTATATATATCAAATATAAATTAAAAACTTAAATTATCACTGATATTGGAATATTTGCGTACTCAAGGTAGCTGCCATTGACTAGTTTTGGCATTTAGGCAATTACGAGAAATTTTGTTAAGTTAACTTGACAATTAGAATAACTTCATATATTATATGTAGAGTTTAAACTGTTTACTTTATTAAAAGGATATTTAAAAACTATAAATTTTGTTGAAATATATTTCAGAATTACTATTACGATTTATTTTACACAGCAATTGTAATAAAATCTAGAAAAATTAAGAATATAATTTATGAAATTATTCTGAAAATAGGACAAATTACCTAATGATAATAAAAATTTGAATTTCTCTTATAAATGTAAAATGTATTTTATTTTATTTAATTTTCGTGTTTTTCCATCTGCTACTTACGACTAACTTTCTACTATACTTACTACTAACTTACTAACTGGAAGCACATATATATATATAATCTTTAAACTTATAAAAACTAGACGCAACAGCTTTAACCAGCCAGTACGATTGACTCAATACGGCTGCACAAACCGTACACAACAATATTCTTTCCATTCCCTTTATAATCAGCAAAACAATAATGTGAAAATATTATTTTATTTTTGTAATATACAGTTACTATCAGTATATTAATTTAATATTTTAGCATTATATTTTTATATCAACATGGCCATCGTTTGATAAATTAAAATATTTTGAAATTAAATATAATCCTAATGCTTATAGCATAGAGTAATGATTACCCAAAGAGTGTTCCCTCTTATCGATTTCATATACATCGCGCTGTAAATTTTCGTTAATAAAAAATTGTTTTATTTTAATAATTTTTTATAAATAGGTTGGAAAAAGTAATATTAAATATCCGGATTAAATTAATTTTAAGAACAAATACATATTATATTCATACAATTTTAACATAACGTAAGTTGTCTATATATAATAAATAATGTATTGCTTGTAGGTATATATCTCAAACTGTTTTACTACATACACGAATTAATTTCGTGATGTGAGATTAAATGTGTGCGTGTTGTGTGCGTGTGTTCATGAAAATACAGTTTCGAGTTACGCGAATAATTTAGCACTATGCTATAACTAACATTACTTTGCGTAAATCGATGCGGTCTTTCGTCTATCATAAAATAGGACTCAGCACTTACTAGAATTTGGGATATGTACAGCTTCGAGTTACACCTTCTTGATTGTCATAGCGTTGGGTTTAGTTAGCCAGGATAAAAGATAATATTGTTTCGAAGTACAACGCTCTGGGTTAATTTTTTCTTTATATGGAAAGTTTTAATGGATATAATTCAAACAAAAGCTTTATTTGAGTAAATAATTAGTATAATTACAAATGTTATAGGAACATAAACATCATGGATTTTTTTTTTCATTTTTCATTCTTCTTCTTCTTAGGATCAATAGTCATGATTACACATATGCTTCAATAAAAGAGTTTGAGGGGAGAATTCTCTAGACAATTCGACCAATTCAATCAGTTTCAGACAAAAGGATGTCCGCAATTCAATTAGTATACTACATAATCATATTTGTGTCTATCTGATATCTTTGAAGATAGCGTCGATGAAATGCAAATATTGCTGGTAGTTTGAGGGTATATATACTTAGATGGGAATATTTAAGGTAGAGCTATATCCCAAATTTGATTACTTAATCAACCAACCCGCGATGTTAAAGCAGAAATATACTCGAAGGTCAAAATATATCAAGGAAGAGATGTGGAATAATAATACTTAGAAATAGTCGCTTTTCTGTTCTCAATATTAAATATGCGAGTTGAATTTAGATTTTGATAAATAAAAGGATATGAAATATAATAAAAATGTGTGGCTATTGTTCTACACTTACATAAGTAAGTTACATATATGTGTCAGCGTATGTTTAGGTCACTAAATAAAACCTAAATCCATCTTAACAAAGAAAAATATAGATTGACTTAATTCTATTTCTGCAATAGTTCTGTAATTGTAATCTGTTCTCTAATTCCTAAAATTTGAGTTCTCGCAACAATAAAGACTTTTGAGTTTTTCTATTATATTATGCCAATTTGATTAAATGAAAAATAAAAACCATAATGCAGTCTTATTCATAAAATCCACATGTATATATGTGTATTATTACCTCGTGCCATTTTTTCCAATTATGCATGTGTTTTTGATTGCTGTTGATTGTATGTTTGGAGCGACGGGTAGTGATATATACGCTGGCCAGAAAATGAGAGAAGAAATAGATAAGGTATATTGAAATAAGCTTTGTGCAGAAGTTTGAGTTTGAATTTGAATGAAACATAAAAATGTAGCTGTTTAGTGGTTTCGTGAAGAATGACATTGTGAGGCTTTTGATTATTAAGGAGTCCAAAAGGAAGGAAATGAATTATTATTTCGTTTGGTAAGTTGAATGAGCTAGTGAAATTCCTAGTTAAATAATGTGCAGGGCATAAAATAGTGGTAGAGTTAGCTAATGATTTCTTGTAATTCAATGTCTAAATATATTGTTTTAATGTGTTCCTGAATCTGTGTATCTGTTGTATTTTGATACTCGGACATAATTACATCATTAATTATATTTATTGGTTATAGCCAGAAAATAGGAATCCTAACACCATGGTTTCGATAACAGTATTAAGAGGTGTGTTTAGGATGGAATTTTAGATTAACGTACTTCGTGTGGCCTTTTGTGATCTGTTAAAACGTCTATATACATCTGTATAGATTGACTTAATTCTATTTACATCTGTATATATAACTTAATATCCTTTTTATATATTATATTTTTAATGATATTTTTAGCAACGATATGATATATATATAACTTTACAGTAATATTATGAAATTGGAGGCTTCATTTCCTATTTTCATTTTTCACATGTTGAGTATGTTAATTAGCTGATATTATATTAATACAATTGTTTTACTTGTTGTTTCAGATAGTTACTTTTTTTTAATAATATCCGTATTTATAGTGTTAAGTTTAAATTTTATTTTTTATTTTTATGTAAACTTTTATATAGGTTTTTAAATTGCTTATTAATTTTTTATTAATTTTGTGTCTCATATAATATATATTTTGTAACATATAATAGGAATTTATAAGCAATAAATGATAGAAGATTATTAATTTAAATACTGGAATTAAATTGAATCTTCTAGATGTTTATTTATGCATATATATCTTAATTTAATTATCATTTTTAAAGCATGCATGTATAGATGAAATAATACATTACGTCATAAACATATCGATTTAATGTCATGAGTATTACCTAATATATTTACCAACTATAAATTTTTGTAACTTTATTTACTGATAGTTTTGCTTAGGAGGGATATTTTGCACTTACGATAATGTACAAAAAGCAATCATATATGAATATATCTTTTCAAATATATTAATAAATTAAATTCGTGATTTTTTCATTAAAGATGTCCTTTTGTATATATTAAATATTGATCATTCTTTATAAAGATTTGGATATGTCTGTATCTAGAAGAATCACGTTCTTTGGAACATATTGCGTATATATACAGAATAACTGTTTAAACATACGTTTCATTTTTATTATACAATTTTAACATTTGTTCATAGATAAATATAATATTTACATTTCAAAGTATAATCACAATGTTAGTTAGTTATAGGTATCTACTAACGTTTTAAGCTTACTAATAGATATAATATAGTTATATTCATGAAATCTAACAAGCATACAATACTATATTTTTGTTTACAATAGCAGGAAATCAATGTCATATCTTTTTTTATCGTTTTATTATACCAATATATTTGAATACTGCGTTGTTTTCGTAATAGTGACAATTTTCAAAATTTTCAAAATATTATTAGTAAGTGAATAAAATTGGTATATATAGGTATATATATAAATTTTATAATAACTAAGTCTTTATCAATTTATTAGTTATACATCTTTATATATTCATATGTATGTTTCAGTTAAAAATGTTGGATGAAAATGGCTTTAAAAGATATACATACATATATTTCATAAGAGAAAATCTGATTTTCTCTGTTAACAAACCTGCACTGCGGAGTCTGTAGGAAAGCAATCAAAT
>JAYRBW010069473.1:0-27147 GCA_036023295.1 Invenusta paracnida | reverse complement strand
TATTTAACATATTAAACATTCACTAATATTTGAGATAATGACTATAAACAATTATCATTTAGTTATTTCTTTAAAATTGTTTGAAAAAATATTGTAAACTTGCTATCAGACAATGTATACAGTACTATTTAAATAAATTAATTAATTTTGGTAGACAATTTTTTGTATATTAGTAAATTTGGTACTTAAAAAAAGTCAGGGAAAATTTTTTTTGAAAAAGCGTATGGACTATGTATATGTATTTCAAATTAATAAGACATACCTATTTCAAAATTAATATTTTTATTACATTAAAATTGCAAAAACATTTGAAAAAAAAACAATTTGGAATGCTAAAATATGGGATTTTCCACTACAGGTATGTTCAATAATAGATATTTTTTATATCAGTGTCAATTAGTACATAGTATGTAATGATTATTCAAAAGTGTTTAATATTATTGGTACATATTTGCCACTAGACACTTGCTATTGGTATATTGCTACATAACATCCCAGTAACCCTATATTTAATTAATGTGATAAAGGTAGAGACCACTGGTAGGCAGTCCCCAGTTATTTCTCATGTATCCCAAATGGGCAATATGTACCAATAACATTAAAGGTGAGGATACTTACATACCAATAGCAGCAGCCTATTTTTATTAATAATAGATTTTAAAAAGCAATGTTGAACAGATAATATTTTCAAATTAACTTATAACCAGGTGTAGAAAATGTATAGAAAACAAATATTAAATAAGTTTTTTTAATTATGGTGGCTAAAAATATTAAAAATCAAGGAAACTATAATTTTCAAGCTTAAAATATAATAATGATCACAGAAATCCTACTAAATCCCTATTACAAAAGCTCAATATAATTTTACACAAATCACCATCACAAAAATATGTATATAACATTAACATAGATTCTGGAAGTCTCTTGATCTTTTAATAATAAGGCTGTAATTTAAATATTTATAAATTAAAAAATCTGACTGAACTCACTTTCAATGTATGTAATATGATTTTATTATATTTATTTAATTTTTGTCTACATGTTTTATACTGTATAATATAAGGTGTGTAATTCATTCAAATGTATTATATCAGCCTTTTTAATGGTATGTATTGTTTATGAACATGAAAACAAATTTTGTAGTTTAGTTTTACTATTTTCCTGTGGTTTGCAAATGAAATATTTGTCCATAGCAAATCACATTAATATTCTATTTGTAAATGGAATATAGTTTTCAAAGTACCATTCATGAACTATACTATTGGCAAATGATAAATTGTAATTTAAAATTTGTGAATGGCGTAAATGGTTCGCAAATTTGTTAATCAATTTCAAGGATGTTATAGCAATGTATGACTTTGTCAATGGTACATACTGTTTACAATTGCTTAGTCAGAGGCTAATAACAAAGTAAAAATGTACAGTAACTGAATTTTTTTTAAACTAAATTATCTTCTTGTTTTATGTTATTTATTTAAATGTGTTGATTAATTGAAAGATCTTGTTGTACATGTTCTGTATATTTCTAATGTATTTGTATCCCCCCCCCCCCTTAGGTATCAGTTATACATGGACGCCACAGCAAGTGAAATCAAACTTTTTGGGAAGTGGTCGCCAAATGACGTTCAGGTCAATGACATCAGCTTGGCTGTAAGTTAATATTCTTCTAGTGTGCAATTATTACTACATGGCTTTTGTATGTTTCTGGTTTTAAGATCGTAAATGTTTAATAATAACCATAAAGCAAAATGAAAGGGTATCTATATAACTGAGAATGTCTTTTATTTTATGAAGCGTAATAAACACAGTACAAATAGTATAGGTAATAAAAAACACGTCCGCATAGTAAAATATTAACTAAGACTTCAGAAAATAAGCCAAAATTTGAAATCAACTATGTTATACTTATAAGAGTAATAATTTAATTAATGACAATTTATAACAAATGTCAAAGTTGAAAAATGAACGTGTACTTTTACTGCAGGCCTTGTAAATAGGAGTATGTTAAATTACACATGTGGTTGTTAGATGAAGCCAGAATCCAAGGCACTGAGCCAAAACAGGGCTTTTAGGGCTAAACGAATGATACAGTATAAAGTAAATAAGGGGTGGAACTTTAGATCCTCAATCGGTCTGTAGATGATGGTCAAGTCATTGTAACATCAAAATTGTAAGTCATATATGGTGAATAATTTATTGTCTACAACATAGAGTATTGCTTAGAGTTTTAACTCTAGCAATATTAATTTCAATCGATTCTCAAAAGCCTTAAAAATAAAATAATAATCCTTTAACATTTAATAACCATAAAACAGCATTGTGTATAAATGTGATACATATATATAGCAATTGTCAGATTACTTTATAATAATTGCAAAATAGCCATACATGTGAAAATAATTTTCAATTCGTATTTTATACTACTTTATAGATACCTTATTTATATAAATTATTTGTATCGTAATAAATTGATTTTCTGTCTATAACAGTTACAACGTGGTGCATATGGCATCAATAAGAGTTGAAACCGTCGATTACTGCTCTGATCAACATTATTTGTGATTTAATTGGTCAAGATCACACCGTTTAAATTTATCGTTTGACTGAGTATATTTTTAGTGCATTTTCTAGGTGCTATACCTTTCCATGTAGTTTGTAGAGCTTTTTAGAGGCTATTTGATGTTCACTGTCATATTTAAAATTGTTTTTTCTCAAATATGTATTTCAATCTCTCTCATGACAGTATGCCATGCTTCGCTGTTGTTTCTTCTCAGTTTTATCAGATTTAAGGGAAGTTTACCTAATGAATCACTATTTAGACTAAACATACCAAACTAGAAATGACTGTGGTAGATTGATATGTTGTAATATTTCTTCGTTTATAGCTGCAAATTATCGTTACTGTTACAGTTTATGAATAAACCATATATTATAACGATAATGATGAGTGTAGCATAGATCCAGCTAAATATTAGTATTGTCCATGCAAGTTTACATATTTATTTCGCGTATTCCTGGAGTGTCATCTGCAGATTATAATCAGTACAATTATACGCAGCATATTTATCTAGTAGTCATTAGTTGTATAGGTATATTAATTGGTTTAAAACCTTCTGTTTTGATAATTAGGTATTTTGTGACATATTTTGAAGGATTTTATAGATTGAAATATACTGTAAAATAAGGTTTTGTAACCTGCGATATTATGACTACAAACAGTTATCACAACTCTGCATTGTGAGATTTTCGTTCTGTGAAAAAGATCATTCTCAAATGCTATTGGTCACTTACTGTAGACGCCGTACATACAATATCTTTTTGCTTCTCCATTGTTAGCTTTCTTTCTTTTCTCGCCTTGAACGTTGATATATTGTAGTGCTTGAAAATTCAAATCTGACAGCTATTTATTTTCATCGCAATGTAAGTAATAGTTATTAGGTGCTTTAGAAGTATTGCCTTTGCTTTATGGACGTCAATACATATTTCATAGTACGAGTATTTAGAATGAAGGTTTATACTGCTATAAAACTTTTATTGTAGGTAAATAATATGTGTTGCTTTTATTCATTCTTATTTAAAAGGGTGTATTATCTAATCTGACAAGATTATACTTATAATATAAATTAGAACATTCAATCTTGATAACTATTTTCCAATTTATCTACAAGCTAGTCTTATAAGATAATTTAGATTTTCTGCAAAGACACTATTTCTAATTAACTATAGTCCCTATTTAGATGATAAGAACATATTATAATGTATAACATAACGAATTTTATAAAGTATTTTGAATTCATCTAATCTACTATATTTATCGCAATCGCAATTTAAACAAAATAATTGTAATGTCTTTATTTAGACGGGTATACAGGTGTTATGTACATATGCTCAGAAGCAATGCACACCTAATATTGCTTGACGTAACATTTACAAAATATCTTGTTTTATACTACTTATAATATAATATAATAAACACGTTATCTAGTTATGGTACATACATATATTATTATACAACTATCACAATCATGCCACATTATAAACCTTTATGAAAATCTGAATACTATTTAATTCAATGTATAGCCAATGTCAATATTAAAGCCAATGTACAATTGAAAGTACATACACATTCTCAGATTATAGAAAAGCCACAATATCTTATTCGAATTTTTCATAAAATTATCGAATTGATATAAATTAAAAAAACATGATAATTATATTCGTATATTGAAATAGAATTCCCCAGTAGTATTAGCCATTTTTTTAACGCTAATTTGGTTTATTGTATGTTTGTTTTCGTTATACTATTTATAAAGTGAAATGGAAATGAGATATTAAGAACATAGGTGAGGTGTTATAAAAATTGGTAACTAGTATATTAGCACACGTAGATTTATGATTTATACATAAAAATGGAAAACATAGAAAAAAATTGAAAACATTGTGTTTTCCATTTTTGTGAGTATACTATTAACCATTATCACTATAGGTATTTACTCCATCTTTATGAAGTTTAAACAAGGAATACCTACTGTTCATCTATATATATATATATATATATATATAACAATCTCTTTTTTTATAAGATATCAGCTATAAATTTATAGATAATATAAAATAGGTTTGGAAACCACCGTCTCAATATAGTGCTGTTATTAGACTAATCGTAACGGTCAATCATAGATATCGGTTTTCTATCAACTGCTTTTACAACTAAGCGCTAGAAAGCTGCTTGAATACTCTACCGAATATACTAAAACATTTTCGTGATTCAAATACCGGGCAGCCAATAAAACTAAGCCATATATTCTAGTCTCAACTAGCTATTGCTATTTGGCTTAAATGGAGAGACCGTCTCACAGTTTGCCCTGTAACAGGGTGGCCACCCGTCCTCGAAAGATGTCCTAAATGTCCTCGAATTCTGTAAAATGTCTATTTTCAAGCTAAAATATTTTTATTTATTTAAAGCCATGTAAATTTTCCACCTGCAAATTAAAAAAAAATATCCTGCATTTTTGTATCACACATTAATAATATTTAACAGTAAATCCTCATGGCATACATGTACAAAAATTATATTTCTAATAACAAATTATGGTAGTACTTTTTGTTATATTAGATATTCAATGTTATATATCCAAAGTGCAGTGATGATATATTATAATTGTATCAAAAAGATTGAATGTTACAAACACATTCTGTATTTAAGAATTTTTTTTTTTAGTAGAATCATATAACATAGCACACTTTTTAGAATATATGAAAAATATAACTTAGCATTGTCTGTAAGTATTTATCATTAAATAAAAAGAATAAAATGTCCAATTGATTGTAATATATTGGAGTGGTTTATTATGAATAATATTATTATTGAAAACTATAATATACATCTACAAAGAAATTGATAATATTAATAATATAAATTGATACTATACATCTACAATGTATTGAAGCTAAATGTATATATGTAATTAAAAGAACCAAAAACTGTGATAATTCATTTTAAATTATACTGAATCATAACAATTATCACAAGATATTATATTCATAAAACCTTTTTTTAATTCTATATTTGACAAAAAATTTGAAATAATATCTATATAATGAATTTATAATAAATAGTATCTTATAGCCCAGCCAACTTTATCAGTTTACCCCATTTTAGTTCCTTTAGAAAATACACTATAATTTATACTAATAATTGAATGTAAATATGTAATTGTATTTTTATTACATAAATCATTATTATATTTTAGTGGCCACCCTGTGAATCTGTCATTGTTGTTTGAGGCAAAGTCAGTGAGTTGATCAACAGCATCAGTATTGGCCCCAGTATTGAATCTATCATTGTTGTTCGAGGCAAAGTCAGCAAGTTGATGAACAGCATCAGTAACAGTGCAGTCTCTTATCCTCTGTGTCAACCCTGTCGGGGGCGAAAAGAGACAACAACCTACCGATGCGAAGTGTTTTTGGATGCCAGAGGTGACCAACCAGCCAAACACCTTCGGAAACTACTACTACTAGCTGGAGACAAGAACTAAACCCAGGGCCGATGACGAAATGTACAATATGCAATAGTGCTATTAGAAAGGGGACAACTCTAATGGAATGCCAACAATGCAGTGGACTCCTACATGCCAAGTGCAGTGAAATAAGCCGTTACCATAGGACCACCAATATAGTAGTTGCTTGTCCCAAATGTCTTAGAAGGACACTTAACAATAGCAACCGGGACAACTGATGGCTGCCAGGAACGAAATGCCAAACTAGCCGAACGAAAATCATGCTAGCTCCAGGAATTGAGTGTAATACCTGCAGGAAAACGGTACACTAGAAATGCTCCGGTGTATCGAGCAGAGCGTTACTTGATCAGAGAATTCGGGACAAGTCATGGAAGTGTCCAGAATGCGCAAGAGCAGAAGAAAGAATGAACATGACGGAATTTTTACCAGAGGCAGAACTACTTACTGCCGTGACTAAGAATACCGTCACCAAGGAAGAAGTTAAGATCTTACAGTGGAACTGTGACCACATAATGACGAAGATAGCGAAATTAGAAGACTTACTAAAGAAAGAGAATATTGACATCGCAATATTACAAGAGACTAAGCTCAAAGAAGAAGATCTATTTCCAGGGCTAACTGAGTATAATATAGTCCGCAAAGACCGAACTCGGGCAGAACCCAAAAGCACTCCAGAGGCGGAAGACTCATAACTCTTGTGAAGAAAGGACTCCACTACAGAACCTTGCCGATTGAAGGAAACATAGACCCGCAAGACTCAACATTCGAACTATTAGTTACTGAAATCCTGACGACCGGTGGTGCTTCACGTAACATATTGAACACCTATATAGCCCCCGCCCATAGCAGAGATAATAATGAAGAAGCGATCCTACGGACAATTAGATCTCTACCATCAGACACTAACTGGATCATAGCAGGTAACTTCAACGCCCACCACAACCTATGGGATAAAACGACCAAAGAAGACAAACGGGCGAAAGCGTGGCAGAGTGGATTAGCGACAACAGAATGATGGTTCTCAATGACAGAAGCCCAACCCGATTAGAAAGAGGGACATCCAGAAAATCAACCCCCGACATAACAATGGTACACAAAGACTCCGCAGCCAAATTCAAATGGGAAACAAGGACAAGACAATCTTCAGACCACAACCCTATCTTCCTAACGTGGTCAGAGAAAGCTGACTTGGAGATAGACAAGAAGAGAATGGCATGTAAATGGAAAGAGGTTAAATGGCTAGAATATGAACAACAACTGACGACTGATATGGAAGAAGATCAGACCACCACCGGTTCCATCAAAGAACAGGAAGACGAGTTCAGAAAAACTATACTTAAAGCGGCGTACAAATGGATCGGATTGAAAGTACTAAGATAAGGAACGGTGACGTACTCAGTGAAGAGGTCAAAGCCAAGGTGGATGAAAGAGATCAGGTAAAAGACATGGGCATCTGCCACTGGGACAAGATCCAAGAGCTAGAAGCCAACATCAAAAGTAAGACGGCCGATATCAAGAAAGAAACATGGAAGCAATACGTCGAAAATAACAGCACCAGCCAAACAATGTGGAGACTACTGAAAAAGCTCAAAGGAGGGATATCGGATAAAGAAAACGACCGAGTCTTTATCCATAACAACATGAGCCATGTGACAAGGCGGAGTAAGGCCAACGCATTCGTCTCGGAGTATGCTAAAGTCAGCCGACTAAAGATACCTTCTGATAATCGCCCTATAAAGAAAAGCATCGCAATCAAGATCAAACTGAACGAACGCCAAAGTAACACTAACGAAGAAGAGCAAGAAATCACAAAGGAAGAAGTGATGGCCAGGTCACTCAAATCAAACTCAGTTCAAAACTGGAGACGTGATAAGATTATCCCCATACTAAAAAAGGATAAAACGGCGGACCTAATCTCATCGTACCGTCCTATATGTCTTACCTCGTGTATCGGAAAACTTATGGAAAGGACACTGAATCGAAGACTGACTCTAGCCACTCGAAAGCAATAACATAATATCGGATCATCAAGCAGGATTTCGAGCAGAAAGTAGGTACGTACATCAGCCTTTTGCCGGTGACATTGCCATATGGGTGACTAACCAGAAGAAAGAACAAGCGGCAGTCAAAATGAAAGAAGCGTGAAAGATAGTCAAATGGCTTATGCAACTTAGCATCTCGAAATGTGAATCCACATTCTTCAGCATAGATACAAAAGAAGCGGAATACGACCCTAACATCTCAATAGGAGGTATCTTGCTCAACAGGACAGTCTAAACACCCTACCTTCTTGGGCGTAACATACGACAGACGTCTCACATTCTCGGAACACGCAGGCCGCACTATAGACAAAGCCCGCGCAGACGCAATAGAATGCTGATTGCTCTAGGAGGGACTAATTGGGGTTTTGACCTAGACCTACTGCGTACAACGTACATTGCAATGGTTAGGAGCGTGATCGAATATGGAGCACGGATGCATGGATGCCGCGGCTAACAGCATTGGTCAGAAAAGCACTCGAAAGCATCCAACTAGAAGCAGCGAGACGCATAGTGGGAGCATTGAAAAGCTTTCCAGCTGAAGCAGTCCTGGCAGAATCCAAGTGACGACAAGTGTAGGTACTGCGGAGAGGAAGCTGAAACGATAGAACACTTGGTCGAAAAATGCCCGGCCCTGTGGCAGCTACAAGAAAAACTGGCGCTACACTGAGTGGTTGCCGACTCACTGCGTGACCTAGTCGACTCTCCCAATCAAGCTCGTAGTCTCCTCCATCACCGAACCATATTTTGCAAAATAAAAGATATCATAGGTATTAAAACACTACATTCTCAAATGGTTAAAGTTTCAACCAGAGCATTTTTTACATTAATTGGATGTGTTAATTTGTTATTATTAAAATGCCATTCAATAGAAATTTTAATCATTCTTGACATTTTTATTTTCAACACAAGGCATATTTTTTTAGTAATTTTCTTTAATCTCGATATAATATTTACACTATAATGTAGAGCTGTATTGTATAAACGCAGTACTTATATAAAAATAAATACATCTCAATTACAAATCTTGAATAATACATTGGGGGTGTACCATTTATGCATAATTGTAAATACATTTATATTTTAAACACATATTTAGCCATTAAACTGGCTTGTAGCTCCATATACCTTTGATACAATAATATTCAGCAGCTCATACAGAGTAAAAAAATATATGCTAAATAGTTGTACAAAATCATGTATGAAATGGCATATAAAGCAGTAGTGTACACCATTTCACTATAAATTTTGTTTATTACTACTTATATAGCCATAGATACACAAAAATAACGAATACAATTTCTAGTATTTACTGATCTAATATCATTGAGGTTAATTGACAATCCATTTTATAATCATACTTAACTCTTCTATTTCAATATTTCAGATGCTACAAATACGCCCGCCAATTGGTACCGTTTTCATTCTACTGTCATGCGCAACTGTCATCACTTCTGTTTGCCCCTCAGGATGTGTATGTCACAACACGATTGTTACATGCAAAGGACCATTTAGTAATGTTCCCTCAGGCATTCCAAATAATGTCACAAAACTTTCCCTAAAAAATACTCTCATCACTGTTTTACATAAATTGGATTTCAAAAATCTGACTCATCTTGATTCCCTTGATATAAGTGATAATCCAAACTTAAATCAAATTGAGCCAGGCGCTTTTACAGGACTTGACAAACTATCCATACTTACCCTGAACAACAACAAATTAAACAAAAGCACACATGAAACCTTTGTTGGAGCTGTAAACTTAAAAAAGCTATATCTTAACAAAAATCAATTTAGTGCAGTGCCAGCTCTTAGTTTTTCAAAACTGTCCTATCTTGCACTAATTGGAAATAGGATTACCAGTGTTGATATACCACCAACCTTCAACTGTAGTCATCTCACGACACTTTACCTAAATCAAAATTTCATATCTAAAGTAAACAATACATCTTTCGGTGTTCTCAAATATGCTTTGGTTTCTTCCATCTATCTATCTGACAATAATATTACACATATTGATCCAAATAGTTTTGTCTCGGTCGCTCCCTTTCTAACTAGCTTAAATCTAAATGGAAATGCAAATTTAGGCTTGAGAGATATTCAAAATGCGCTTGTTGGCATAAACGGTAGTGTGTCTCATGTTGCTCTCAAAAACACCGGAATCACAAAAACTGTAGATGGACTTTTCCAAAATGTGAAGACATTAGTGAACGTTGAATTAAGTGACAATAAATTGACTGATGGTAAGTTGGCAGATGGTACATTTGACGGAATTCAAATTAACTCTTTAGCTGTTTCTAACTGCTCAATTAAATCACTTAATTCAAGATTGTTTAGTTCAATGAAGACCTCATTGGCAAGATTATATTTACAACATAACCATTTTACTGAACTGACAAATGAAACCTTCTCTTCATTGACAGTGCTTATATATTTAAATTTGGCTAGTAATAAGCTGTCACACTGGGAATCGGGCACATTTGACCATCTTACTAAGACCCTTGAGACTCTCGACCTGACTAATAATAACATAACTTCACTGCAGGAGTATGGAACTAATGGAATCGGCTCTCTGTTAGGTAAAGACTCTAAACTAGTTTCTTTAGGGCTAATGGGTAACCCTTTCAATTGCACCTGTGACTCTTTGAACTGGTTTGTCGGTTGGATCAAGGGTAACCCCAAAGCTCCTCATGTGATCCCTAATTTGGACAAGCTGTTCTGTGGAGGTACACAAAACAAGGTAGTGGACTTTCCTTTTGAAAAGTGTGCCAATGTTACAACAACAACAACACCATATATTACTACCTCAATTTCTACTGACTCTCCTCTAACAACAATCTCAACAGTGAAACCATCGTCTGACTTCGTAACTCTTGTCCCAGCAAAGGCTATTGGTTTATCGCCTTTAACCAAATTGATCCTGAAGATTATTGGAGGACTACTCTCTGGTTTGGCTCTATTGAGTATTCTCGCCATATCCATCGTACTTCTTGTCAAGGGCGTGCGTCGTTATCAATTAAACAGGTTATTTTTTTACTTGTTGTGTCTAATTCAGAATTGACTATTTCAATGATTACTTTATGTTTGTTCATAGGTAGTAGATTGTTTATTTATTTTAGTGCTCTTTTATAATTGTACTATACTTTAGTTTGCTTTCAAAGTATGCGTTATCTTATATATATCGTATACGGTTAACTGTAAATGCATTTATTATAAATGAAATTTGTATTTGATACATTTTACAGAAATATTATGCATTAAAATATAATAGTATTCATTTTAATTTGGCGAAAACTATTTTATTAGTACATTATTAATTCAAACATCTTAAATACCGTTAATATAAGGATTTTAAAGGAATAATTAACGACATTCTATATATTCTTCATAATGAAAAGCTAGACGAAAATATCTACATTACAACAATAAACATTTTGTTCATATTAATAATTGTGTTAATATATGAGACGCAGTTATTTCTTATTATTTATAAAATGAAAAATATTGCCTCGAAAACAACTTGTTTTTGCAAGCCAAAACAGATATTTACGTATTATTTGCAATATGCCAATAAAACCATAATCCTACTTTATGCTACCGCGTTATCTTCTCACAGCTATTATTCATGAGCAGTTTACAAGACATTAGAGCGCAATAAAGAGGAATATCTTTATAAAATAAAATTACATTTTGATTTTGATATACCAAAACTCAAATTACGATTTTAACTTTAAAACTCTAATATACTCTCTAAATTTCTCAAATGTAGAGTAATGAGAATCAGCATCTCGATTATTTTTGTTTATTTAATAGTTTAATGGTAGTTATAATGATTTAGTTTTGTTTAATGGTACTATATTGTCCTTGAAAGCAATTTGTCAGTAATACATTTAAACTTAATAGCAGTGAGATAGTTTGTGCTTTAGGTATATGTGTAATAAAATGCAAGTATATTTATCGAACAACATACATTATGCGCTATAATTGCATATGTATAGATCATTAGTCCTAAAATAAATGTTATCAAAATACTTAATAAAATTTATTAAATTAAACGATATTACTACGAATATTTACAACGCGTTTACTCTAAAATTAATTAAAGTGAAGTCTTTTATCACAGATCGATCAACTCACGCGAAGACGACCAGAGCCTCCTTTGGCCCGGTCCCAACGACAGTCCTTCTCCTGGCAGGTCTTGCCTTGGATGCTGTCCTGTCGTCATTCCAATGTCGACTCTGGGGAGCAGAGCAACAGAACCAGGGACCGAGAGGAACAACATTCGACCCAATGACTTGCCACCGGAGTTCATATCGGATGACGAGGAGAATGGTTATGATGAAGATAACCAATACAATATTTTTCAGGAGACAGAGTATGTTTTTATTTCTATAGAGTTGTCCCGTAACAGTTTACTCATAAGTTTATATTGATTAAATGTGGTTATACTCTCTTATTGATTTCACGTTTGTTTTTTTATAAAAACCAGTAATGTAATTTTGATATTATATTCAGCTAGCTTGAACAATTAATTAATTGCATGATTTATTTCATTCATCAGTTATTTTACATTCGTTTGTCAGAATTTTTAATGGATATTAGTGCAGAAAAACATGACGAAAGTGTGCACGTCGGACGTAATTGTGATATATTATCTGTTCGTTTATATGTAGAATCTTATACAGCTATAGCTTTTTGGGAAATGTTATCAGGTTTGCATAGTTTACTATCTTTTGAGTCTGACAAGAAACATTTAGCTGATTAGGATTAATATTTTAGATGTTTTTTTTATTTAAAATATTATTGAAGAATTAAAATTTCATTAAATTTTTATTTTATAGTTTGATTTTTATAATAAATTAACCACGGTATAAACGATTCCACAGTAGATAATGAGGTTAATTAAATATATAAAAAAAACAGAAATTCTTCTCAATAAGCCAATACTTTGAAAGTTTATCTTGAAGGACTGGTTTCTAGCAGTGTGTTTGTATGTTTCTTATCTCATAGTGTACTGGATCATTTACGACTATTTTTGTTGTATAATGTCTTGGGTTTGAACATAACTTCCCACACCTGTGTTTGATAAAGTTGACACACACAATCAATTCTATTCTTCTATTGATTGGTTAAATAAAGCACTTTGCACTAATAATTATTATTATTCCTCTTAACTTGCGGATTTGTGTATAGGTTCTTGTTTATTGGCTATGAATTTAGAAGTATACAATTCCTCTTCTCTCTGCAGTCTTTCATGAATTCACGCGATTTCTTAGTCGTATAAGTCACGTATTCTTACTTTATGAGGAGTACAGTTGTCTTGTAATATGCAATGGTAGTGATAAATATAATTTCTGTTATAAAGCTTCCTGCTATAATGTTCATATTTTATATCTGCATAATACTGTGAATATATTAATTAGAATCTATGGTTAAGAATTAGGTATAATTATAGCCTCTTGGTTGTCGACATATAGACGGTTTATACGTACTATTGCACACTTCAATATTTTGGAAATTCCAAATCTGATAATAGTTCTATATAGCTATTGAAATTTAGATATACTTCTTTGCAATCTCTTTTAACCTATTATTAGTGCAATGTTGTATGTAGATCTTGTATTGTTTATAAAGGAGTCCTATTAAATAGCCTTCATCTACGTTTATTAATATTTTTGCTAATTTGTTGCGAATAATTGTTACGAAAAATGCCTTAAAAAGATGTTATAGCTGCCATGTCTGTTTCTTCGGTGTTGTTTGTAAGTTTTATACGTTTTTTGTAGCAAGTTTTGTTCTTGACTATCACTGTAAAAATAATGCTTAATACCGTGATAAAATTATTATTTATAAGTATTTCCATGGTAAGAATTGGTCACAGGATTATGCATTGTCCTATAAACGAAATAAGTTTCTGTAAAATCTTCTAGGCTTCACTATTTTTTTTAGTGTGTTTAAAATGTTGAGGTGCATAGTAAATTGTAATGTCATTATTAATTACATTTTATCTTTATTTGACCCCACTGACTACAACTTCTAAATATACAAATAAAAAGTTTGATAGTATTGACGAAACTTAAGAAATAGAAATCAAGAAATAGATTCATTGATTAAGCGGAGAATAATATATTAATAATAATGTAAAATGAAAGACTCGCAAAATTTAAAAACTTGAACACTAATTGTAGAACTGTAAAAAAGACAGACTACTAACAAACAATAAGAATAGTCGAGAATAGTCTTAACTAAAATTTGCAATATTATTTAGCTATTTTAGGGCTACATTCGATATTCGATTTTATTTCTTTGCGTCAATTGAACTTAAACTATATTTCGATTTTTTTTAGTATAGTATGTTGGTAAATCTTAATCTAGTTAATTTTAAAACTCCTTAAGACTTCATTAGAGTAGACAAATTTCCATCGAAAACTTGTTATTGGTTTGAAGTTTTGAAATGTCACGTAATTTAATATTTAAATAATAATGTAATGTAACTCCTGATTCGTAACATCCATTATGTAACTCTTGTGTTATATTGCATTTAAGTCTAACATTCTTAAAATGGAGTTGTTTCAATATTATATTTTGAATGTTCTACCTGTGGTTGGCAAATGATTATGCAATTATAAAAATACATGCAATGTTATGTAACTTCTATTAGATATTATTAGATATGAAAAGTGGATAATAATATTAAATGTAGCTAAATCAAAACAACTATGTATAATGAAGTGTTTTATATTCAAGTGATTCTAATTACTATAACTCATTTTCCTATATGCAACATTTCATAGTGCAACTCATAACATAAAACCTATCTTAAAACAATTTCTTTCGCTATCATATCATCATTAGGTAAAATGATTAAACTATGCATACATCTGCGGCCACCCTAACCCTAACAAAATGTCTGTTTAAAGAGATATGGCTTAATTTTTAATAATTTAAACTGGAATGATGTATGTCATAAGATTTAAAATACAGTTAAATTATTCATTTAATTGTGAACTAGCGCAAGTGTACCTTTATGAACCATTAGCTAATTTCATTAAGTAATTACATCAGATAATATTGATTTAATTGAATACACCAATATTTGGCAGCTATCGTGTTGCATGTACAGGGAGAAGTTATTTGTGTGAATTTAGGGGAACAGTAATACTGCTATTCTGCCTGTATATACACGTTTTATCTGATTCGTATATATATAACTTTTCTACTACATAATTTGATAACTTTGTTTCTATTGCTTTGTTCTACAGCTAGAAGTGTTGGTTAGTATTAAATAATATTTTATTGGTTGATAATTTTTACTTTTTTACTAGTTTCTACTATAATTTCTTTCAAACTACCATTCATCTAGACCACGTTTGCAAGTGGCAGAATTAGAACCAGCCTTCTCAACTATAATTGTGGTGAACACAACGAGTGATAAAGCCTGGACCCATCTTCAAATAGTTGCCCCTCTTACCGCCCGCTATCCTGGCATTGCTTTGCGTCAAATCTCATCGGAAGAAGAAGAACAAAAAGCTCTCACGCCACGAAGTCTTTTCAGATCTGACTCCAGAGTTCTTCTCGTTGTAAGTCGAGCCATTTTCGAGGATATCAATATTCGCAACTTAATCACCCAACTGGAATTGCTCGATAACTCCGCGCCCAGACTGCTGCTCGTGATTCGTCGTCTGCCGCCCCTAGCAAAACTCCAACAGTGGCCCAATTTGGAGCTGCAGCTTAGGGATCCGCACGTCCTTGATTGGCAGGATGAAGCACCCAATCAGAATCTGAATGATCGTACTGCGAGACTTGCTTACGCATTGGGTCTGTCGTCATCAATAAATGTTTAGCCTTTTCCGGCATCAATACAACTACAATTCTGACTCGATTTAAAACGTATTATACCTACCGTTTGTTTATTCAGATTGAATCGTAATAATGGGTATTCTATATAATTTACGTTAAAAGGGTATTTTATAAAGAACCTTTAAAAAATCATAATTATAATTAAAATTTTGTGCATTGATTTATCTATGTTTTTCTTCATCTTTCTAAATATTTTGGTCTAATTTATTCATAGTTACATTACATATTATATGGATCTACATACATACCAATACATACAGACCAACAGTTACAACTACACACTTCATATATGTATTTATTTTATACAACAATGCTATTGTTAAATAGACTTGATTTTATAATGTTGATATTAATCATTAATGCTAATAGATTTATGATACTTTATGCAACTTATAATAATGTACATTCTTTATTAAAAAATAATAATTGATAGTGAGAGCATAATAATATTATGTTTCCCGAAACAAATTTTAATTTTATTCCATTGTTATTGTTACTATTATCGATTTTAGTATAAAACTTCTATTATATTTTGTGATATGTTTGCCAAATATGCTTGGAAATTTTTGGTATTTAACTTTGAAACTCACTATTGAAATGTTGCATTGTTTAAACCAATTATTCAGTAACAAATGTATCTTATATGTATTGTTGTTTTTAAACTTTAAATATTTATTGCTTCGTTATTAATTTATTCATTTTTATTGACATATGTTTATGTGAATTGAAAAGAGATCATTTTAAACTTTATTTTTATATTGTAGTCATTGTCGGACTGTTTATACAATTTTATAATTATTCTCATTATATACCTACTATTTTTACTAAAGCTTTCAATGGGTTTATTAAAGGTAGATTATATGTATCTATAAATTGAAAAATGATAAATAAATGGATAATAGTCAATATAAAAAATATGGTTTTCCCGATCAAATAGAGACGGGCGACAGAATAAATGCGTCGACGTTAGATCAAATAGAGACTGCTGAGATTTGAATTTTAAAATCGCGTATTTCGTCAGACCAAATGTTGACAAGACCACATCATATGCAGACATTAATTTAACTGAGATTTAAGTTAAATAAGTAAGTTTTAACTTATTAAGTCTGTATTCTGGCAGTCTTAGATTAATACATTAATTATGGGTCAATTGCATAAAGCTGTATTAGCCTTACTATCGGTAGTAAGCTAATGCCGCTTAATGCAATCGGCCCTAGGTCACGGTATACATATAATACAAATTAAACAACAATCAGTAATTCATATTTCAAACTATATAATACCTATGAATGTAAAATAATTATTTTATCAAAATTAAATTTTAATTCAAGTGGAACATATTATAGGGCACAATAGGTTACTTCAAACACACACAAAAATGGAAATACGCATAAATAATTATATAGCTTTTATTTTCACACCTTATTTTAATCATTATTTCACATATAATTTATATTCATTTACAAAATTATTTTTACACTTAAGTATAGATAAAATATATTTTAAAACAAACACTTGACAGTCTGTTGAAGCATATCATAGAAGATAAACACGTATATTCTTCTGTCACAGTGTCGTCGCCACTTCGGACCGCCTGTCCCCAACGAATTTGAATTAATTTTTTCATAGCGTGACCCAAGCCTAGTGCCAAAGCTGGCTTTCCCATTCTGTGGAATCGTGTGTCCGGGTTCGTTCCATTATCTTCTTCAGATATGCAAATATATTTAACAGCTTTTATTACAGTGTCGCAATGAACACATTTAATAATACTCTTAGACAGAGACTGTATGCCATACTACTAGTAAACGGTCAAGTTCTCTGATTATCGATCGTATCAATTTTACTTGTCTCGACCCATGTTTTTCCAACCAATTTTGCCATACTTGTAGCACAAGTGGGTCACATAGTGCGACTTCTGTCACTTTGTATTGTCGTAATGAAGTTAATATTTCGATTCTAAATTTTTCTGATGCGGAGAAAGTATTGCCATTTAAAAGACATTTTGACTGGCAAAAAATGCCTTTGCCAGAAGAAGGCATAGACTTATCATTGACGATGTTGGGACAAGATCTACAGCGAACCCGAGAATGTTGCCATAAATCTTATTAACGAAACCGTAAAGGCAGGGCTATAGTCCAAAAAAGTTAAATTGCTTTTTTCTATAGGTTAACTTGATGTCTGCATATAAAAACCTATTTATCACATAAAAATAAATAGCAATATTCTGCTTATAGTCTAATTTACAATTTGAATTCTGGTAACGCAAAAATGAACTTTCCAAAATTCTCTGGAATGCGCATTTTTATAAGCCAATAAGAAACCGCGCAAATTATTATGCTTTATCTTCTAAATTTTAACACTTACAACTTGTTTGAAATAATTAGCGAGAATTTGAACGAGAAATCTTTGTATCCATCAAACAATTTTAGTTGATTAGTTAATCGACTTAACTATACGCAACTAAAATAAGAAACAATTATTGACATACCCTCACTGTAGTAAGGTAGGGGAGACTGGGCAGGTTGAAACACATTGAATTACTTCAATAAAACAATTCTGCTAATGAGGTGTTATACTTTATTTTAGGCGTCTATATATGCGTCAATTTCAAATTTACTTTCCATATCAAATTCACGCGTCAAAGTGAGTTATTGCAAAATGTTTGTTTTCACTCCATATAGTAAAAATTATGCATTATGGGAAAAGTTTTAAAATAGTTTATTAAAATAAATTCATATGAAAACAAAGTGTATATTTCGAGAAAAGAAAATGTTACCTACGATTGAGAGTTATTTTATTTTTGGTACAATTGTTTAATTAAAATATATTCGTAAATTTGTTTAATGCCCCCTGCAGGGGTTGTTTGAAACATAACCGCCTATTGATACAAAATCGATTTAAATTGATTTGGTATATTATTTATTTGATGATTTTATAAGTTTATTAATTTACAGTGACTGAATGCAGAGCTAAATCATTTTTTAATACATATTATGTTAATTATTTCCAGGATTGTTCGAAAATACAAACGAAAAACAATTTGGGGAAAAACATAGCATTCATTAATGAAAATAGCTATTGATGAAGTATTAATTACTAAACAGTCAGTAAGGAGGGTAGCGAAGGCACAACAGAAAAAAGTATTTTGCATATATTGTGTAGAAAGCTTTAAAAATTCAAGATCTGGAGAAGGGTGGCATCAATGTCCAAAATGTAAATTGTGAGCCCACAATTTGTGTGCAAAAAACATAGACCTTGGAATTTGTGACTTATGAACTTGTTGATTTGTCTGTAATTTATGTGTTTTTATTCATGATAATATAATGTTTTGATCCATGTATGAAAGAAATAATATTCTTTTGTTTATCATGAATTTGTCACAAATAGATTGTTAGTTTTCATAAAATAATATTTTGTTTCAACTTGCCCCGCCGTGTTTCAAACTGCCTCATAGAGAGACAGGTTGAAACAATACTCCGAAATTTTTAAAAGCCAAATAATACTTTTAATCGGATTTTGCAATATTGAATAATGATCACTACATATTCTAAACATCAATAGATTCCAGAAAAAAAAATTTTGTTGAAGTGAACCAGTTGTCTGAAAAAATATTGTAATTTTTTCAAAAAATGTTCAACCTGCCCCACTCTCCCCTATTGCCTATTATCGGGATTTGTGAAATAACTAGAATATTTTACTATTTCAATATCTTAAAAATTTTATTTTATGCAATTCATATTTGTCAAATGATGATGATATTTTAGTTGTTAAATAATTTGTAATTTAACTGATTTGAAATAATCTTTTCACTATTATGAATAAATTATATTACGTTTAGTTCAATGACAACAATCTAAGTTATATTTAAATAACTTTGTAACATATATATAAATGCGTTTGAATGATTAACTATACAAATAAATAACACATATATATTACCTTTTTGACATTTCGCGTTAATGCATGTATAACTTGGCTTGCATTTCTCTTTACACACTATAATGAACATGAATTAAACATATAAATATACTAGTAAACGTAGTAATGTATATTTGAATATCCTTGACAACTTTAACAATTTAATTAGCAAAATGATCAAACATTCTAAAAAATATGTTCTTCTAAATAATTGTCATTGATAATATAAATTATGTTTAGCATTATACATCTAGATGATTCACAATGTATAATATATAACTCAAAATAAGAAAAATACATAATGAAAAAGTTCGTAAAATATTAAATAAACATTTTATAAATAGAAAAAGTGCATTTTCTTATTTATGCTTTAATATGAGAAAAGTTTGAGCACATAATACAATGAATGTATATTACAATTTGTGATACAATTTTTGTAACTGTTTTATTACAAACAAATTAAAATATTGAAATGTTTATTACAATTTGATATAAATATTGAAACTTATTGATAGGTATTAAATGAATATAAACTCACGCCGATTTCAATTTTTTTAATAAAAACTATTGTATTTTTACAAGTTTAAATGTATCGTTTTTGCTGTAATTGTAATGGTTTATAAAATATTGTGTCAAACAGCTAATACAAACATGACTCAGCAAAACGATTTGTACATTTAAATGACGTATTGTAAATTAATCGATAATACGATGGCATCCAGAATGTTTTATGATAAATATAATTAAGATTTTGATGAGAATTGTTAATTTTAAATGATTTTGTCCTTTGTAAATAAATAGTTGAGGATAATAAAATATGAAAATTTATTTTCAATATGTTTAATCTACATATATCAGTGCAAGTAAATATATAAATTAAATAATATAAATATTTTGATATAAAATATCCCAGTATGTTAATGAATTTCAAAAATTGAAAAATGTTTAAGTTATTTACATTTTTTGGTACATTTTATCAACGGATTTCCTTCATAAGAATATTCGCAGATACAACCACCAGTAAAGGCATTACATGTGGCATGTTCTCCACAGTTACAAGTATGACAACTTTTGACACCATCTCCTGTATAATTATCTTGGCAAATGCATGTTCCATTATCACAAACAGCTTTAGGGTGACATTTTTCTTTACAAATATATTTTGCTGTAAAAGTAAAAATATATATTATCATATAAAAATAATAACTGCGTATATCGTAATGAAATATGCAACATAGGAGGTAAACTTAAAAACTGACATTTTTGTCATTATATAAGGTAAAGCATACACTTATTGATATTAATTGTAGAACATATTACAGACAATTTTTATTGACATATATTGTTAAAGTATATAAGCAATAATATATGCATTTATGTTTAACTAAATATAAAACTAAATATGTTGTATTAGTCTTTTTCGTGAAAGTGGATATGTATTACTTACTTGGTGTGCATCCTAGCAATGGATTTCCCTCAAAACCTTCTTTACACTGACATCCTTTTGTTTTATGGTTACATATTGTGTTTATTCCACATTCCATGCAATTTTGACAATTGTTTACTCCATCTCCAACTCCTTCCGTGCAGACACATTGTCCGCTAATACATTTGGCTTTCACATGACATTTCGTTGAACAATTTTTATCTATAAGGAGAAAATTATATTTCTGTACGTTTATAAATATGTTAACGAATGAGTAATGTATGAAGATTAATGTATCTAATTGAAAAAATCAATGTAGATTACATAAAATAAGGTAACATTTAGAAATGTATATGATTTAAATAGATTGTATTTTTATTTTTCAGCAACTTGCATACGAATATAGTGTACAGTTGTGAAAGACACTTGATATTGGCCAATATTCTTCTATGCGTCTAAATTATTTTTAAATAAATTAAGTATGTTTCTTTTTAATTATAGTGTTATTCAATAGTGCTATTTTAGAAAGTCATGAAGATTTAATGCGCTAGCACAACAGTTACAATTCATAGAGATTATTAGTAGTAATTTGTTTGTATATTTAAAAATGTCAAATGTATGTGCTTAATCTTGTTGAGTACCATTGATATTCATGTAATCCTTGTAAACATGATGTTTATTGATGTTAGGTTTCATAGTTTAATATATATCATACGTGTTTCTTAATATTGTAAGCAATTTATGATATATTTAATTATTTGATAAACGTGTTACACAACTACAGACATCGGCAATAATATTAATGTCGTGAATATTATTTTATAAGCAATTTGAATATTTGCGGATTTTTTCAGTTAAAAACATTGTATCTTGAACAAACATAAAATGATGAATCTTTTATTATTATGATATTATGAAATTGTAAAAGATGTATAATGAAACATAATGAAACATTATAAATGTTATATAAAAATTACTAAACTAGTACAGTAATATAAAACGTAAAAAAATACTGTTATTCTAAACATAAATAATCAATCATCACTGTTGATACAGAAGCGCTGCAATGCTGTTATATTATACTGAAAAGAGGGAGATGTTGAGGGGGGGGGATAGCACCGCCATTTGGCTGCTAGATGACACAAGTTGTTTATATAGATAAAATACGTGTTCTACTACTTGCCACAGTCCATTAAATAAATGAACTTCGCGACTATATACTTTTCATTGCACACGTAATCATATATTTGTTATTGAGTTTAAATCTGAAAATTGTGTAGGCCATAGTAAAACCATTAGATATTTTCATATTAGAACAGTATTAGCTGTTTAGCTGTAACATCGTAGTTCTGCTGATCGATTTTACTCAGTAAAGTCCAGAGGTTGGAAAAGTAGGTTCTAGAAGGTCCAGGCACCGCTGGGCGTTCAGGTTAGAACCACCCTGATGGTGATCTAACTATTTAATGAGAATAAGAACAGTTGGTTGCAAGTGTTATCTATTCAATGCAGCATCACATTTGCTTTGTGCATAGCGCTCTCGTTGACATAAATTCTCACCATTAAAAAACACTGACTTTGTGTTATCTGTTCATTGATAATGCCCTTGGGCCACTAGAAACTCGCGCGTTTGTGGCTTCGAATTTATTGAAGTTTTGTCTTGAAATAATCCTGCAAACGCATTAACTTAGGCCAACCTGAAATAATTTATCCTTTACAGTAGAAACAAAAGCCAAATCACTATGCTGCACACTCCACGTTTGCTTGAGTTAACGTTCCACAAATAAAATATTTGCAGATGACATGCGTACTAGAAGACGATCTTATAGCTCGTAAATAATGCATATTTCCCGGGTGTGGTTGGTTAACCATGATTAAATTCAGTCGCTGCGTACCTGTTGTCGACAAATCGTTAAACTGTCCCGCGATCAACATTGAACTGGCGAGCTAAGTTATTCACGCTGTTGGATCCGTTTTGATACTAAGCTAAAAGTGGAACATACTGATACTGACTAAAACGTAGCATCGTAATACTGAGCATTTCGTCATTTATAATTCAGTGAAATACTTATCCCTTTTTACATCTTTGTTTTTTATTGTCGTACGGCGTGCATAGTTAGATAATCATACTATAATTTATTAATAGTATAGTACAGTTAAAATATTGGAGTGTATACAGGAATATTATATAAATCATTTTATTATCAACAGTTATACAGTCAAAATATTTAATTAGCGAGTGTGGGTTTATCTACTTGCATTCTATATATATATATTACATAACAGTATATTCTTTAAGATAAATTATGTATATTCACACTTTGTTGGTCTGCAACTCGCCGAGCAGACACATGCCTAGTTTAGATATGCTTTCAATAGCTGTTAATTGTGTTTGTTAATGTAAATGTAGGTTATAGGATGTTTTTATACTTTGTAACATAGTTTAATTACTGCTCGCAATTGTTTCAATGAAATCCTATAATATATATAATTTTTAGTACTATGGAAATTTTATCGGGTGGGTATATATATATACTACGGGAGCCAAAACTCTACTCATGGGTATATATTTTATTATTGATGATATGTAAGGTAATGCACTACTCTGGTGTAATGGGCCGGTGTAATTGGCATGGGCTCCATTCGGTTAGTCAATGTACCCCCCTCCCCTCCCCCTACACTCTCCCCATGTAGCAATATGGTCGTAGGGGGGGGGGGAGGCGTTGGAATACACATATGGAATAATGTGCATTGACATATTTTCAATTTTCGATATTACAATCCAATGTTCACACTCAGAAGTTCCAGTTTAATACAGTATTATTACAATATTATTTTGGTCAAATAATTTTCGCTTGTAGAGAAGAAGAAGTATTGAGATAATAAGTATATTTTATTGTTTGCAGTAGACGATAAGTGAGCCAATAGAAAAATACTCATTCATCAATCATACAACTAATCAAGATACACTGACTTTTAGTTACCCTGTATATATGCAAAATATGTTAAGTATTTGAAACACAACGATTTATCAAATACATGTTAAGTATTATGCTGAATGCTAGTCAAAAGATCTTTCCTATACAGTACTTGATGATTCGTGCTTGTAAATATGACACTAAAAGTAGTCCCGAGACAGGAGCACATATTACTCCTCGAAAGAGATCATTACACACATAAAAATATGTACATTTAGTTAAACAACGTTTTGAGTATAAATATTGAACTGACGTCGACACGAATGCCTCGTACAAACATAAACTTTACTTGGGGTACATCCTTTGTTAATGTTGCTTAACGAGTAGCCTTCATTGCATTTGCAACTTCCATTTATGCAGTTTGCATGCGTTTCACATGTAGGCTTGCATTCTAAAATGTTACAATAATATAAGGTCACCTTTATAATTGTGTTTCTGCACCAACTATGTCGTGAAAACCCCACATTATTAGTATTATATTGTACATAATATTTATTTACGTACAAATAGTCTATTATTTTATTTTAAAATGTTAATTATATTTTGGACTAAACATTTAGATAAAAAATAAATATAAATTATTCTGTTTTGAATAATTGAAATGCATTCTGAAATTATTGTATTATTAAAACATTCTGTATTAGGTATCCAAGTTATATTACATTAAATCCGCTTTTACAAATATTAACCAATATTGAAATACCTGGTGTGCAGTTCTGAGCAGGAATATATTTCTTGAATCCAGATTTACATATACATGTACCGTTGTCACAATTTTCATGTATATTACATCCCAGTTTACACTCTAAAAGAAAATATAAATCAAATACTAAATATATATATATTCTTTAAAAGTAACAAAATAATGTAAATAATGCATTATAGCGTTATACCTTTTGTGCATCCGTTTAAAATAACGTATTTTTTAAATCCAGTTTTACAATTGCATGTTCCATTTATGCATTCCTCGTTTTTATCACACTGAGGTTTGCATTCTAGAAAATTGTTTACATTTGTTTCATTAAATATGAAAATATGTTTTAATGTATTCCTTCATAATAATGTCCGATATTTATTTATAAACAAAAATTAAATTATGATATATGTTAAGTATAATATTTACCTAATTACAAGCAAACATAATAAAATGCGTAACACTAGAAGTCGCATACTCTTTATATATATATATATTTATTTACTTCTCATTTTTATATAATGGATTTGTATATTAATTACACTATTATATTTTTAATTTTTATAATAATTTTTAAATGTTACATACGTTATATTTGTGTTATTTTGTAAACAAAGAAACATATTACTTTGTTCGTAAATGATTATTACACGCAGCTCATACTTATACGAACGAATTTGATATGTATTTAATAAAGCTTTCATAAATATTGAAATTATTGTATGTCAAAATAATTATAATGCTTAGTAATAATTGTAAATTTATTGATTTGTGTGTGGCAAATAACACGATAAATACATATGATTAGACCATTAATGATTTACCTAATAGTTTAGTGTATATATATTAAAACAATTCATAATATATACAAGCGACAAACTAATTAAATAGTTGCAAGCTTAAATAGCTGATTAAATAGTTGTAAAAGTCAATTTAAACAAAGTAATACGTCAAGTAATAAATCGGAAATATTACATTTAAATGTAATGTTATATTTTGGTATAACTAAGGTATACTAACTTAATCATTTCAGATTATTTTATATTTTGAAAAGTTCTGTAAGGTATATGCAATCCATATTTTAATTTTAATACGTACCGTTATAAATTAACATTTAAAACTTATATAAGTATTTAAAAACTACCTTTTGAGCAACCTTGAGTAGGATAATTTTTTTGAAAACCAGTCTTGCATTGACATATACCGTTTTTGCAAATTTCAAGTTTAGCACAGTCCGGTTTACATTCTAAAATGAATTATATAAATGATAGAAACCGTAAATGACTTCTGCGCATTAATTGTGTTAAACAAATATAATATTTCCATTAATACCCGGAGTGCAGCCTTCTACTGGAATGTATTTCTTAAATCCTTTTATACATTTACAAGTTCCATCGTCACATTCTTCATTGTTGTCGCATTCTGGTTCACATTCTAAAAGAATTTTTTATTAAATTAAAATATGCGAAATGGTTCATATGTATGTTTAATAGATAGTTTGATAATACACGAAAAAAGATGTAATGGATGTACAATTATTAATATTAAATTAATAAAATTGGGAATTTCCATTATAGGGATTTAAATAAATCCAAAATGTGTCTTTACATAACATTTAATATTTTACTTACGAAAACACATTATACAGTTATATTTGTTGAAATATTGTTAACATGTATTTATTATGTTATTAACATGTACACGGTTCCAATAAGAAGGAAAAACGAAGTATATGTATGTGTAAAACGCACAAAAACTACAGATTAAGTATAAAACTATGCAAACTCAGTTTGATTTCTTGAAAAGTAATACGAGACTGTATATTATTATCTATACCATGCATAATACTAATACTACTACTAATGATAATAATAATACAATTTCAGTGGGCAAAATGTGTTTCGTACTATTCACTTGTAATACTTTGCACAATTTATGTTGCTAGTCTATTTATTATGAAATGCAAGTCTTCAGTTACTCTTCTAACCACAACGCAAATATTTCCTAACTTGATTACAATGATTAAATATTTAAATACATGCTAGTTATAGGATTTCAGGTTAAATTAAAATGTTACCTGAGGAACATCCTTTTTTAGAGTCATATATCTTGTAACCAACGTTACATGTGCAAATTCCATTTATACAACTTTCGTGTGGTCCACAGTCAGGTTTACATTCTAGTGCGTTCATTAGATAAAAAAGCAAATAAATATTAA
>JAYRBW010069472.1:0-51431 GCA_036023295.1 Invenusta paracnida | reverse complement strand
CCTTTTCAGGGCTAACACTTGATGATTGATTACCTTTAGTTGTTATTTCAACAATTTATGAATAACATGCACTTTTAAAAAATTAAAGAAGGTATAAAATTAAAATTATAATTTTTTTTATGAATTTTGGGGGGGCGGCGTTTATATTGGCCGGGGGTGTATAAATAGTATGCTGGTAAAGTACTGTATATATATATATGTGTGTTTTATATATGCAAAACAAGAAGACTCAGAAATCAGTGAAAATGAAATTTGTGTATACTTATCAGAAACGAATTTACTTTTATACTCGTATTAATGGTAGATTGTATTAAGTTGAGCTCAATTGGAAAATATACCTACATTTTAGTTTATATTTATAGATACATACATGTTAGATTTCATATTATTATTTGAAAATATATTTACACGCTTATTGATTGCCGTTAAGTCTACTGATTGAATTATTCGAATTAGATTGAATTATAATTATTAATATGTAAATTATATATACCTATTAATGTGTTGCTTATATTTATTATGTATATCTCTAAAAGTTTATTTATTGAATACATACACGTAAAGAAATTATTAATACTCGTATAGTAATTAAATTACATATAATGTATAATTTTAATGAAAAATATCATAATCGAAATATAAATTTTAATTGAGTGTATTCCACGAAATACATGAATATCTACGTTAATTTTTTTAAATATAAGTCTATATAATATTATTAACATTTTCTTATATTTGCAAAGTTTAAACTTAAATGTGTTTACATAGCAAAACGAACTAAATGAACTATTCTTAAAAGAAAAACTCAAACTAATTCTTTATACTATTATATATTTTTATTATGCTAATTTTTGCTATTCTGAATCATAATTAATATGATTAATAAAATTGTACATATATTATACAAATAAAACAAGATTAAAACCTGTTAAGGTACCTAAATCATTATATAAAATGAATTAAAGTAAGTTTTATTCATAATTATTATTACTACTAGGACAGTTAGAATATTATCGTAGAAAGGGTATAGTTTAAAACTGAATTTATTCCATGTAATATCTGTACCATCTCAGATTCAAGTAAAATTCAACAAAAGTTTTCTTTTTTGATCTCGGAAATATTTTTAAAATATAATTACTAAATACATTATTAATTCTACAAAGTCTAAAATGATTCCACAATATATAGAAACAATGGAAATAACTAAGATGTTAATCATGTCTGCATTATAATAATCTTAAAAGTGAGATAGTTATATGAACTAAAAAGCTCAACAAAAAATGAACAAGAGAGATAGAATTTGTCGTCAAAACGAGACTTTAATTCTCGCCTCTGAACTTGGTCTTAAGACATCTAATCCTTCTTTCAGCTGTAAGTACCTTATTGTCAGCAATTTGTTTTAAGTTAACTAATTCTACGCTCTTCATGTCACACTACAGAAAAAAAGAGAGCGGCTAAGAGGGTCCCAATGCTAATAGATTCATGAAGTCACATTTGAATCAATTTGCTCTTTTTCCTACAACTAACTAAACTATATTATAGCTCAATTTAGAGGTCGCATTTACATCTACACATCCATAGAGTTGATAGATTTTGAGTCACACACAATTTTAATCCGTGCGTTATGTGCATCCATCCATCCATCCATTTCAGCACAAGCTCGTCTCCAGTGAGTAGAAATATCAATTTATTTCTCTGGTTCGTTGTCTTTCAGTTCTGTTCCCTTCTCTTTTCATATCCTTACTCACTTGCGATTCTCGGCTGATTCCTTGTCACTTTCATTTAACCCAGGAAAGAGCGCGATTTCTTATCTTATCCCCTTTCTTCTTCTCCTTGTCTTCTGCTTTCTGAGGCGCTGACATTCGGTGTACCCCGATGAAAAGAGTTTCGGCGGTAATAGTAGAGAAAATTGTTCTCAGTCGCACTTCTTTCTCCTAATTTTATTCCCATTTTAGTTCTGATCTTAGAACGGACGCCTTTCCCTTCCTCACTCCTTTCCAGTTCTTTTTCTTTCTCTGCCATCCTCCCACAATTTCCAAGTATTTTGTCCTTGAAAATGAAAAAATTATCTGTCGTCGTGATTATAATATACAAGACATCGTTCGTGTCTTGCTCCGCGCGATTTTTTATATCATACGCGCACAAGTAATGTATATTGAGAACCAATAGGAATTTATTGATTTTTTGTTGATAAACTCAATATAGTCTACGTCGTCTACTACATATTATTATTATTATACAATCCCAGTTAATCGCAACTGGGGTAGGTATATAACAATGTTGGGTTAGTAAAGACGGCAACCTATTGTATGGCGGAACTGATCCTCATAGTCTCTCGAATCAGCCAATGGTTTTCCACCATCGAAATATATGAAATAGTTTATTTTATTGTATGCATCATATATATATGAGAGCATATTTAGCGAAATAAATTGGTTATTAATTTAAACAAATTTTAATAGTAATGTACAGCACGAGTCCAACGTTTTTCAAAATGCATTCCTCTTAAGAAAAGCTATAATGGACTATTATCGTCGAAAAAATATATAAATGATATAACTATGGAGCATTAGACAAAGTAATGATAAAATAATGTAAACAAATTGCAAGTGAATTTGCATTATTTTTCATTAAGTATTTACACAGTAATCATGGATTTTTTCTTGAGTGCCTTTCTTCAACCATCAATGCTTCTGTGTTTTATAAAACTGTTCTCAACTCTCATTGCAGAGAGCAAACGATACATATTGGTTAGATGAGAAGGAAACCCCAGTGTCAGGATATAAACTTGCTGAATATCATCGCTGAATTTTATTTAAGAAACAGTAGTACTATCATCATTCACGCTTTTCCTACTTACAGCCCGCAAGAATCAAAGAGCTGCAGTGAAAGTATTTTAGTTCCCTTCTGTTGTCTGTTCTATCACTCAGCATTCAGAGTTGTGTGACTACATACTACGTAAGAAATGGTAAGAAAGTCTGCTTACATAAAATATTTTCATGTATTCATTAGAATTTACAATGTACCGTAGTGATGTTAAGCTTATAAATCATTAATGAGAATGCGTCCTGCAAAGGATTTTGATCAATTATTTTGTTCACTCAAAAGTAGTTTTGTAGAATGAATTGTATTTACTATACTTCAAATATTTTTCAATAAAATTTAATTCGAATCTGTAGTATTACAATATTAATAGTACTATGTATAATAGTAAAAACACAGTATTTAATATAATAATCAGAGTTCGACGAAATGAATTATTGCAAAGAAACATAATGAATGCCTTAACCTTTAATATAAAAGTTTACATTTGAAAATAAAATCCTACAAATCAGTATTTATATGTTAAGGTTTTTCATTAGAATTAAACGTTGAGGTTAAGGAGTTGCACGATTTCTCTAATAATCAAGGTAGTCATCAAAAAGTAAAGTTTTGCGAGTTGTCCTTAACAAAAAGAAATAGATTCTGATAAATAACAATAACTATACTGAAACATTATAACGATGAAAGTTATCGACATCAGAATTTGAATTTAAAAATTAAAGCTATATATTCTTGAAAATAAAAAATTATATAAGTGAAATAAATGAGCACCATAAATAAAATTCTCCGTCATAGCTTTTGATAAATAATTATGTTTTTCAATTAGAAACAGACAACATTTATTTTTAAATTACTAAAATAATGTTATATATTTAAAAAGTACATATTACATAATATATTTCTTTCCTGAATATTGATTCTACAAATGCTGGTTATTAGGTATATGTAAATATTATCTAATCACGTTTTATAAATGTCTTAAAATAGCAAACATTATTGTGCAGCCAAAGATATTAATTAATAAATAAAGGAATTATAATTTGATAAATAAACTCCTTAGCTTTCAGTATCAATATATTAATATGTATTTAATGTATATATAAAACATCAATTGTTCATTGTGTATAAAAATCTAAATTTTAAAAATGGAATTTTAATTTATTAAAAGAAAACAAATTAAATTGTATATGTTGATTACTTTTGTTATTTAAAAATCGAATTATAATATGAAGGGTGTATATTGTAAAAGTATGGATATATATGTATGGGAAAATTCTAGCACCATTTCTATGAGAAACAATTGAAATTATAATTTGAATATATCTTTAAAATGTAGCATACAACCTATCTGCCTTATGTATCCTTTTTAAACGTTTCATAAAATCGTCTAATTGGATCAATACACTTTATAGGGATTGTTTGAAAAAAAAATAATGTGCAGTTCCAAAGCTTGTGAATCATTTGGAATTTATTGATTTTTCTTGATGAACTCAATAAGTCGTCAAATATTATTATTATTTTCATACAACCCCAGTGAAGCATTAAGGGGTATAATATAGCAATGTTTAAATAGGAGTCAAAATGTTGTTAGGTATTTTAAAATTGAAATAATCTAATAGGATTATGCTACAAGAGTTATTATATTCTCAAGCCAGACTTCATGGATGTATAACGCTCTTAACATTAAGCTGTTATTATTGTTTTTCTCAGATGATTATCATTTTTAATTTTTTAAATTTAATTTTTAGATATATATATATAATCAAATTGAAATGTGTTACAAATAAACATGCACTTAAATTTATTAGAGAAAAGTGTATATTATATTGAAATATTGTTCAGAGTTATATATTCTTATTGAATAAATATTGCATATATATATATCATTATTTTTCATTGTGCCATATTGATCCATACGCTTAATGATAAGTTATATGCCTAATGTCTCTTACGTATATATACAATGTATATATGACTATACATATTCAAAATGTTTGACATTCAGGACCTAATTATAACCTAACATCGATAATATTTTAATAGGTCAGTAGTCAGTACTTTTATTAGCAAACATGGATAATTGTTTTCTTCATTCTAACCCGGCAACAGAGAGAAAGTATTTAATAGTATTTGAATAGTATATGCGTTCCAAGTAATGGGTAAACTTTATTTCTATGTAGTTTACAGAATTTATTGACTTATTCTATTCAAGTGTTATTCAATTATATGTGTGGTTGCTTTATAGAATATATACTTTACTGGGCTACCAAATATTTGACATATATAGTTTTCAAGTGTCGAAAACAATTGCTTTATATTTTCAAAAGGAAAAGAGAAACTTATTTGAAAACTATATTGTAACATTAACCAAATGCAAAGAAGACAGCATTAAAACGACGTTTTAAATTTAAAACAATAGCTACTGATATTAATAAATCGATTTAGGTTAACAACTGTAACAAGGTTTTTTAATGGGTTTTTTAATTATTATTTTTTTATGAATACAATGGAGCAATGTAAGCTTCGTGACTTTCCCAAAAATAAATGTTTACAGCTTTAGTGCTATATTCACTACTGTGCATTCAAAGGGGTGGTGGACAATCACTTAAAACTCTAGAATTACATCCCTAAAATGAAAAATAAGAAAACACACATTTTTGACATTTAAAGAATGCATCATTCAAAATCGAGGAAACTCTGATTCGGGTATTGATTCAATTTCATGTAGTAATTCTCAAAGTACAATAAATATAAGTTTTAATAAAAAACAAATTTTAAGTGGTAAAAACATATTTTTGACCATTTTTTAATAGAATGAATTACGTTAGAAAACATATTTGCGAAAAGTACATGCGAAGTTTCAAAATTCTCCTCTGTATTAGAAAGTTTACAAATGATAAGTGTGGCCCATTTCCCCAGAAAGGGAGTAATGAATGCGCAAAAAAGCCTGGTATGGATAGAATTAAAATAAATTCATTTGCTGTCGTTTTTGCTGAAAAAGTGGAATTAATATATAATTCTAACACTTTGACTACCGATTGTCTTTTATTCAAAGACACAATTTATATATTTTGAAAATGTCTCGACTTTATAAATTTTTGTAAATTTTTATAAGTTTTATGTTTCATTTTACTTTATTTATTTATTATTTTTACTGAGATCATAGGCATATCTTAATATAAAAAGTATTATTAATTAATTTAAAGTATCATATTGATTGTAGCAGTCTGTTGTTTAATATTTAAGTAATTCTGTTTTTTATATTTGTTAGTGATTGTTCATGTATGTAGCGAACTGGTATTTTAGTTATATACAGCCATGAGATATTTCAAGCTTTTTACCTGTACAAGTAATTTTTAGAACTGTATATTTACATTTAGCAAAATTTTATTTTTAAAACACAAAACTTTTTATGACTATCTTTTTGAATATTACTATTCTAAATTTAATACATTTTCATATTAATCTATAAACAAGTTATAATAATTCTTTTAAATAATCACATATACGAGTTAATACATTATAGTCTTATCCACTCAATAGCACAAAAAAATTGTAATATTTATTGAAAATTAAGGTTAATATATTTGTTAATAGACAAAACTATGATAACTGTGATTCTGTTGTTTAAACAGCATCGAAAGCGTAAAAACTTGTTGTGTTAAATATAACATTTGTTATTAATTGACAACTATTCACAATTTAATTAATTTTAGTAATTACTAAGTATAACATGCTAAATATCACGATATTTAATATTTACTTTATTTCCAGTAAATATTGGTATATATATATAAATATATATTGCATTATCGATAAAATATTTCAAATTTTCTACAGGAAAATTTTATAACCTCAATATAAAACAGGTTATGTATGTACGTGGAATGGAAGTCTCCATATATAATGTATTATGGTATGTTACAAAACGAACAATTACTTTAATATAAATACTTTATGGTCGATTTTGGAAACTGCAAACAATAAAGTTTTTTATATGTTTTTCAGTGTATTTATACTAAAGTAAACGCGCTAAAATAACTGCGCTATGTATTTCACTTTTATATCCGGAGTTGTTAATTATAATGAGTAATTTGTGCCAATATGGAAATTTTTAATATACGAATATATTTTTATTACATCAGTATATAAAAAATATATTAAAACTTCATTAAACGTGGTTATAAATCCCAAAAGTTTATGTCTACATAATTATGTATTGCAAATCATAAATGGTGAAATCTATTATAGTTTGCAAGCTCTTATTGTGATTAATTTTTCATGCCCACTCAGCCTTTAATAGCTTCCTCTAACGGCTTCCTCTGATCTTTTTTCAATCTATACTCAGCTTAGTATAGTGTTATATTTCTCCGATAGACATTCAGTCATAAAGGTTTTTATCATGAAACGTAAATTATGTTATTAAATATATCTATCAAAAATCAATAAGATAAATTTGTTTATTTAAAATCTTCAGCCAGTATTTATTTATAAATACATAACCATTTACCGGTGCAATATATTAAGATCATTTCCTGCATATATTATTATTTATTATAAATTCGATAACCGAAAATTTATTATAGGTTTTTATACATTCCAAATCAATTTAGAATAAAAGCTTATTTCGTATGTTTCTTATATTCTTAACAACTTACAATTTGAGAAGAAAGAGATTTTATAGTCTTGTAGAATAATTTAAATAAAAAATGTATTTAAAAATACTTAATAAATATCAATTCATTCACAGAATGTTCCACATGAAAAATCGGAAATTCAGTAAAAGTTTTATATTATAAAATGTTCTACATTATATGATAAAAAATGTCTATACATATATAACATATACATATATAATTATTTTTATATAATGTTGAAAAAAATGTAAGATGAATGGCAGCACATTTACTTCGTCTGGTTATACTATCAAAATTAACGAATATTTTAGGGGGAATTATAACACACTATAACAACATTTATAATTAATTAAGATCTTCCTCAGGATGCAATTAAATTCATCAGAGCAATTTTAGATCACTAGTAAGATAAAACTAATTGGAAAAACAGGAAAATGACGACTATCTTAAAAGTTTACGCATAGTGGCAACATCACTTAATGTTTATTTAAAAGGTTTATTTCTCTGTTGTTTTGTACATATACGAACATTCATAGTAAATGAGAAAAAAGTATAAAAAATACATACATAATAAAAAATGTATTGCAAGGAAGACAAAGATAGAAAGAAAACAGAAAAAGTTTAATCCGTTGCATTGAGATTTAATTTCATGTCATTCGATCCGATCCTTTATAGATCAAGTTAAGAGTAGTACCAAAAACCACGTTACTCTGATTATATTAACAACAGGTTTTATATGTGATTTTGCCAGGGAAAATAAATGTTCGCTCTCTATGAGGATAGAAATCAAATTCGTTAGAAATCGACCCAGTTTGTTCTTGCATAGAGAGTAGTGTTACATGAGCTATGGTGATTCCAACGTTATATAGAACAAGAAAGGGGTAGTACAAATTTCAAAAGTTTTAGATCGCACATAGGAGTAACCTACAAAAAGAATAAGTTTGTCCTCTGACAACTCTATGTTGCCCTATTTCTAATGCTGTAATACCTAACACAGAGCATAGGTAAATCAGTCATCTCTTTTGAGACGAGTCGTTTTTACCAGTCTGCTATACTGGGATGGTTGGAATTGATACGGGACGACAGTTCTACAAAACATTGGGAATGATGTGCTCGAGTCACAAATTGTCGAAATTCTCCAAATTGTTTTCGGAAATCGGTTTAGCGCGGATAATATTTTGTACGAGAGAGTGAAATCAGCGGAGATGTCAAAGAGGCGACGACTTGTATGCAGTAGTATGGAATTGTTCGTGCTCCCTCTTGCTACAATTTTCCATTTGCTCCGCCCGCCTCACTATATAACAACAATCTTCGGTTCAGTAGTCTCATTATATACAAATCTTCTAGTAGAAGATGTTCAGTACTAAGCTATGTTTAGATGTGTGTACAGAATTTGTGGTACAAAGAAAATTCGATTACTTTACCGCGTCTTCCCCTTTTTCTTGTTTGTAGGAAGATCGACTGTACTGTTGTTGTGGAAGACACCGTTTGGACGGAGGGCAGTTTAGTATTCTGTAATGGTAAGACTACTATGGGACTGGAAAAGGAGAGCAGACGAGGTGATGTTGGCTAGCAGTCGACATAGAAGGTGATGTCGAAACTTAAAGAGATGTTGTTCGTTCTTATAATAGTCGTGCGAAGAAGATAAATTTCTGAAAAAAGAACCCAAAGGAGGACAGTTTGTGGAAATTATGCACGAAAGAAAAATACTATAGATGGAGGGAGGAGAAAAAGAAGTGGAAGGTATTGAGAAAAGGTGGAGGGCACGGGGATACATAGGCGCAAAAGACAGACTTCAATCATGCAATCCCATTTAGCCTGCCTACCCTGAAATAACACGCACAATCCTTCGACTTGGAGAGACATTTTTCTGGTTTATTCTTTTCCTGATTTTTCTCCCCTTTCTTTTCAATTTGTTTCTCTCCTCTCTTGTATCCTTCGTACTTCTCCTAACGCAACGATCAAAGACCGAAACACAGGAGCTGCGCATGAAATAGACCTTTGAATGCTTGATCAAGCGATGGCTAACATTTACTCCGAACAGTCGTTTATGTGGATGTGTGTGTGTGTGTGAAAGAGTCTATTGATGATATAGTAACTATTAATATATATGAGGAGAATTATACTTTGGGGGAGGGGAGATGGATGGAACGAAGAAAGAGATAGTACGTCCGAGGCAAGATATAGCTCGAAGCAGCAGATTTTCAGGGAAAGAACGATTCCTGCTTCTGTAATCATTCTATTGCAAGCCTGTCCTATCTTGCTAACTAATGTAGGCCTCCATTCTCCATTCTTTTCCGTGTTCATATTAAAGTTGCCATCGCTTGCATGAATGAGATGGGAACATGGAAATAGTAGTTCTAGAGTATTAAGACGCTCTTGCTGATGATATAGTTTCATTTTCTTAAAATTTAAGATGGGAGTGTGAAGATATACATCAAAGCCCAGTGTTGTCCCTGTGTTTTACGCTTCCACATGATCTTGAGAACTAACTCACAATTTCGGGTGAAAAGCTTTTTGTTTAATTATTTATAACTCCCTATAGGTATATAGTTAGTATGTATATATATATACACATATCATTATACATACATATATGTAATATATCGTTTCTTCATACTAGACTTAAAATACATACATTAAAAAATAATGGAATTATTTTGTTGTTGCAATAGTTTTCTTTGAGAATAATAGAGATATATGACAATATTTTTGTTTATTTTAACCACAATAATAAATAATATTAAAAAATTATATATTTTTAATATACGTATACATATGCTACCATAAAATAATAATATGTGAAAATTAAGGATTTAGTATAACTTCATTTTGTACAGTATAAAAATTTTGCCAACTTTTGTAATACCAAATAAAATCAAGATAAATATGTTAATTGTAAAATATATTCGACTAGTTTCGTTCTAAACGGACATCATCAGGAATGATAATATTTATTACATTAATACCAAAAAAATTGATTCCTGATGATGTCCGTATAGGACGAAATTATTCAAACCTTACTATATATATATTTTACCTTAGATTTTATCTATTAACTTCATATTTAAGTATTTATACAAAATGCATATACCTAAGTTTCTACTAAACTTGTGTTAAAAGTACTTACATTGTTTTATTAAGTTTGGATATGGACCTTTTTTGTATTGTATATTTAGTTATTTCTAAAAATTTGTTAACTTCAAAATATACAAAAAACATTAAAGTACAATGCTATAGATGCAAGAATATTTTTTATCCAAGCAATATTTTGTTATCTATGAATTTTCTTTAGTTTCAACCAAATTCAATATATTTATAAAAAGAATAATGTTAAAATAAAAATGTTATTGTAACAGAAAATATTTATTGCTAATGTGTGTACATAATTACCTAAATATCTTATATAATAGTTCATATTTTCAACTTTTACTTTATCAGAATATGAAAAAAAAAAATTTGAAACCCGAGATTACTCAATTAAGTAAATTATTTTACATATAAATATAAATAGTAGTATAATATGTTATTTCTGTCAATCAAAAACTTAAAATATGTATACAATATATAAAACGCTACAAGCAAAACTTTTGAACCTGTTTCAGTAATAGGTAATTTACATTTAAAGTTTGTATAAAATGTAGTATGCACGGCGTATTATATATGTAGAAAACAATTCTTAGCAATATACATTTGTTAATTATTTATTTGAAAAAGAAATCGTAATGTTTAATATAATATTTGCATTATATACCTAATTCATATACTATTATACCAAAATAATGTATAAAATAGTTCTTAATGGACTTTCATAATTTATCATATTTGTCACATGCTCATAACTTATAATTAGCATTTACTACTGTTTTGAATGCTATTTCTTCTCTTAAGACTTCTGCAACTTGATTCTTATAAATGTACCTGATCGCATACTATAAAAACTGCAGCGTGTTCAAAATGCGGCAGCCAGGCTTGCCACAAATTAACCTTGGCGAACACCATCAGTGCCACTACTACACCAGCTACACCGGCTTCCAATTAGTAAAAGGATAAAATTCAAAGTTATTACCATCATACACCAATCGATTCATAATGTATCTCCCTTGTATCTACAAAATCTTGTCACAATCAATGAAACTGGTCGCGGCACACGACAAACAGCATCACCAATTTTGGTATTCAAGTCCTCCAGAACTAGACGCCTTGGAGATAGAGCATTCTCCATAGCAGCTCCACATCTTTGGAACTCCCTTCCGGTATCACTGAGATCAATAAATGACTTTGATGTTTTCAAATGTCAACTTAAGACTCATTTGTTCAGTTTGTGATGCTATTTCTTACATTGCTTGTTTGTTTCACTTCGTTTATGCAGTTCGTTTATACGACTATAATTGTATGTAATAGCGCCGCTGACATTGCTGTGGCAATATGAGGCGCTCTAAAAATATATACTTATTATTATTATTTGTTTCTCCCACAGTGCTCCTGTCACTTGTGAATAACCGTGCACAACATGTCTGGCGTCATGAGAACACCCTTACCTTCTCTTGCCTTGCTAAAAAGACTCCTCGATCTGCGAAGATGCCTCCCACGTCAGAGAAGCTCAGCCTCATCTAGAATGATTCCACTAGCAATAGTATTATTAACTCGAATAGTTGTCCAAGGTGAGATATTTCTACGCTGTTACCACAACTAGAAACAACTTCTTGATTGCACATTTTTTACAACATTATTCTCAATCAAATAATTACATTAATCTCGAATTAATTAATATCTATGAAATAGAAAATGTCAAAATAGTATAACAATCATTTATTTATGTGAAGTTTAAACGTTTCCGAAGTTGAAATTTTAACTAAGATTATTTATATTTGAGCACTCTTATTTTTTAAGCATAGTTAAAAAAGTTCAATAGTTGAAATGTATCTACAGTTTCAGGGCATTTAATAATATTGTAAATCTCTCAAGTCCGGATAACACTTTTCATGAAGCTTTTCAAATTATAAACAAAGACTTTCGAAAACATCATGCGTTTCTACAATATAAGTAATTTGTAAATATTTATTTAAATTTGGTTTTATAAATCAGCAGGTTGTAACTTTTCATTTTTAATAATTTATTTTAATTATTACATAAAAAAGTTTACGTATAAATGTAATTTTAATAAAAAGAAACTTTCATTAACTTCTTTTATAAGTTGATGAATTAATTAAATTCTGCCTACTATCGAAAAATCAAATTTTAAGGGTGTTTTAATTTTGAAAGCATAGTGAAATATAAGATTTTTATCAAAATTTTCACGTTTTCCAAATATGTGGCAATGGCAGTTTCAAGCATACTTATATGTAATTGAATTACTAATAATAAACATGAACAAAAGTTGATTAATGCATGCATTAGAATATATATCAACTCTTCAAATTTTATAAAATGGATTGTATATGACAACTTTTAGAATCTTTTAAAGAAAGTTATGAAATACATTAAAAGTTACAAAGGGAAAAATAGTAAAATAAAAATATGTAGCAAACATCCTTTCGTTAATTAATAATCAGAAATAACAGAAAAATGATCGCTGAAAATACATTAATTAGGGGGTTAAAATGATTTGAGGTCTTGGTGAGATATATACAACCCAGTCAACAATTTTCAAGTATCGAATATGGTCTATGATGTTGCTATTATTCCTGATAATATATCTTGGGCACAGTCACATAAGCCTATCTTTACAAAACATTCAAGAGCCATTCTTCAACAAGAATAACTCTGAATCTACTCCACCCTTTTCCTTGAAATCTTCCTTCCCATTGCAGCTGTCAAAACAAACTAAATTTTTATTTATTAGACTTCTCGGCCCACTTCCAAAATATTTCTATCTTTTTTTGTATATCGTAAGCACACTTCCGTTTGTATATCATGGTGCCCTTGGCCTTAAAAGAGCAACAGTTGACATGACGATGAACAACTAATATATTCGAATCAACAACAATATTCGAATCAAAAGTGCTCCTCGAACGCATATATCCGTTGACTATTTGATATGGCTGCCGCACTAGTGATTCTGGATAGTGAGATGAGAGTAGTTCACCTCATTTGATCTGATATATGAGCAGCGCAGTTGCTATTCCCTTTATGGACATCACAGTTCCCAGACCCCGTAACGATTTTGGACAGGGTTGGCTGAACTAAGAGGAAGGAGTGAGAGCCTGTTGTCCCCCAAGAATTAGTCTGCTTTCCGCATGGCTTAGCATATTGATTGCTCGTTCTATCTGGACTTTAAAGAGTTTAGTATTGAAACCATATCCAAAAATTCTTCTAGGTAGATAGTTATGAGTTGATCGTGAATAATATTCAGCTGACGTCTCCAATTTCTCGATTTTGGCACAATCCGATGACTGATCTCTAACTCCTTTATCGTGCCACTAATGGTTGACTTTCTATGCTATTTGCCTATCGTACTATACACTCTTTGCTTGTGGTAAATCATAATTATAATATCTGCTATACGTTTCTGATATTTACCGACACTCAGTTATATAGCGAGATAAGTATATTTAGTCAGTCATCTTTCATGATCTTCCGTCATCGAAATTTTGCATTTATACTTGCATTTTTTACTTGTGGCGGCGTCTACCAAAGTAAATTATTGGTTTTATTGTCGATCGGTGCTTTGAACGCCGGATAAAATTTCCATTAATCTAAAGTAGCGTTTTGTCCAGCTGGGTCATTTTTGATCTATCCAAACCAAAAGCTATTAAGAGTTTTTTCATTTTCAATTTTTGAGCATGAGTGAGGGAAATATATTGCACTTATTTATTCAATGCTGGGCTTAGTGGCACTGTGCTTGAAATGGATAGACTCGCCAACATAATTGATTTTAAGTAGTTTTCTTTAAATTATTAAAAAGTTAAGTATAATAGTTTAAATTTATATGTATCATGCAAAGCCATATTTTTAGTAAATTTGTGGTGATGCGTTGGAGGTTAGGGTGTGTAAATCTATAATTAACGTATAACATTTAAATACAGACTTAAAAGACTTAAATACATTTTTTAAATTTATCTATAACAAACAAATTAAAAAAATGTATTTATTATATTATGTAATGTGTATTATCCTGTTCAAAACGGTTTTGATTAAATTTAAAGTTAAATTATGACTATAAGAATGAAAATAATTAACTGCTTGTTAGTTACTGTTATTGTTATTGTTGTTATTTATAACCTTTATTAGATTTAAATTTTGCTAAGAGTTACTTAGTTTACAGTTATATTCTGTATATTTGTAATGCTAACTTAGATAATAAATGTAACTCATATTAAAACATTTGAGCGTACGTTTATGCTTAAAATATTACATCTTTACACTAGTTTAAAGCTTTGGATTTAAAATCCATTTTAAACAAGTATGTTACCTCTTTTTCCAGTTGCTCTCGGATGTCCTCATCCAAATATTTTCAAAAGCGACGATCGGACACCGAAATCCGGAACATTTTCTTCCCCGGATTGGCCGGGAAGGTATCCCCAGGACACCCGCTGTACTTACCAGTTTGTTGCTAGGGACAACGAAAGAGTCGTCATTAAATTGGAACACTTCAACATCGAAGGGTTTTCTTCCTCGTAAGTGGTATACAATATGATTTTGTTTCGTGATTGTTAAACTAGCGGTAAAATCTTTTCAATAAAAAATAAAATTATTATAGTCTCATTCATAATGAGACTATAATAAATAGGCTTAAGAATGTCTAGATATAAATTTAGCACGTTTCCACGTGTGCAATTGTGTAGTCTAAATACCAGAAATATTTATATTTTGCCTATATATATGCTCGAAAGTAGATACAAATTGATAAATTGATTCATAATAGAATAATACCGCACATGGACTTCGTCATAATGTTCGACAATGGTTTGAAATATTTTATTAAATTCTGTATCCTTTTATTTATTATGTTTTGAGAGATATTTCGAATGAGGTCAATCAAATGTAGTCATACTTTTATGTATCAAGACAGAGAAAGCTGTTAATACCATGATTAGCATGATTGAGAACTGCTCAGTATAAATTTGCCAAATTTCTCGATTCTTTAATAAAGCCACATATTTCATATAAATACAGGCTCAATTCAACTCAAAGATTTTATCGTTAACACTTCCAATCTCACTTTTATTGATTCTCACTGCTATATTTCTAATGATGTTGTCAGTCTTTATATATTTATCTTAAATATCGATCTCATGTGTGAATAGTTTTACAGCTCTAATGATCTTCCTAATGTTACTATTAAACATTCTTGAAAATAATCTTTTTGGATTGTTCTAGTGAATTTTGACTCATTTTTGATTTGACGTAGTAATTTTGGGAAGACTACATGGACTAAATTTTACTATAGTATATGTTTATGACTTAATACGAGACAAAGTATATTGATTCTTTTTAATCCTTCTTTTAGTTATTCAAAATATATTTTTGTATTTTTAACAATTATGATAAATTCATAACAATTTTGTATATATAATAATTATGAAGATACTACTAACAACATTATGAGCTTTTTAAATAGGCAATGCCCAAAAATATAATAAAAACGTATTTAAAAACGGTTTCAATTATTAGATGTGCTTGTTTCCACTAAAAAAGAAGAAGATTGTATCGTTAGTTGATCCTAAACCGACTGATGATGTTTTAGTTCTTTAATAATTATATTTTTGTCCTATAGAGCCTGGAAAATAATACATTATAATTGTTTAACTAATCGGTCGTTCGGTGTTTGTTTTTCGTATAAGATTTCGATACAAACTAATTTTGATAAACTGTCTAAAATGTTTCAATTAATTGCTTACACTGAGCAAACCGTTTGGCAGTGCATTCATTAAAAAATTATAATCTAATCCCACTAATACTCTTACTGTGCCCCATACAAACGTTCAAGCAAGTCAAAATCACCCGTCCACACGATCAAACCAGCGTAAAGTCAGCTCGGCGAGCTTATCGATTGGCTTGATGGCTTGGCTTAACAGAAATTAAACATGCTAAATATTTTTTGTCAAGCCAAAATCTTATTCGTTTAAAAATGCAGTTCAAGGTGATCATTTTATTAATGTGTAGCTGAAGATTTTATAAAATCTATTATTATTGTTTTATTGTGTTATGCAAAGTGCATATTATTTCATCAAGCTAGCTTGACCTTGACCGTGTGGAACAAAATTTGGCCTTGACTTTGTGGTCGGAGTATAATGGAAATGTTCCCGTTAGTGTTACATACCTTCCCTATTTCGGTGCAATTTCTGATAGAATCAAACATGAATTAAGAAAATTGTGTGTAACCAATTAAAAATTCTTTGTGAAATTCTTTCAAAAATTAAAATTCTTTGCACACTAATAAATAGTGTCTACGTGATTTAAAATCTAGTATTATTCATCACTTTAACTATTTCGTGAATAGGAAAGTTCGTTAAGTTAGCATGTTACGTAATACTTTCACACACAACACAACACACTTTCTAGTAATTTTGTAAGATCTTTCCTAAAGACTAGTCTGAAATGGATTTTTGCAATTTGAATAACTTTATAATTCCAAATGATGCTTACACCCTTAATAACATTAATTATTAAAATAAATCTCTATTAAATAATATATAAAAACCTTTCTCTAAATTGTGATTTGTTAACAAAGGAAGTTCTTTCTTTTTGCCACTTTTAAACTTTTGTCTATTTTTTAAACCTTTCTGTAAATTTGTTATTATATTCTGGGCTATTATATGAATAATTGAATCAGTTAAGTAACATTTTTAGAATGTAATATATTGAGGGTATAAACAATAAGAAAATAACATTTTTATCAATTATTTATGTTTCTAAATAATATTAAGAAATATATATAATGTACGAGTATGTAATTAAATATAATTAACATATTAATATCGTGAATATTTATACAGCTATTAAAAATATATGGTGGCATATTGCTTGGAAAGGATTTGATAAATAAATATTAATTAATTACTTGAATTCAATTAGAGCTTTCAAACCCGAAGGTAGCAAGTTCAAACCCAGGTACATACCTTGGCTTTAATAAATTGATTTATGCGGCAGAAATGAGTTTATTATCGATTTATTAGTTAAGCCTATTTTGACTAATTAATTAAGATTTATATATATTATCGGCAAAGTAATATGCAAATTGCCCTATATTACAGTAAGAACATAGATTAAATATTGATAAAGTTAGACAAATTATTTTCAGAGAAACCATTAAGGAAAGTGTCTTTATTGTCCTTAAGTTATCATACACACAGTTTCTAGGGACGGGCATTGCATTAACTGCAGTAATATTGCACTATAAAGCTTGGTGGATATTTTTAAAGATAAACAAAATATTTATTATAGCTGTTCATTAATTATATGAGATCTAATATACCACGCACGCAGACTAGATGTGTATTTAAGTGAATTCCGAAACTTTACATTTCATCTGCACTTTAAAACATGCAGGGTTGCATTCTTCTTTACGATTGAATCAATCGTCCGGTTGAACTTTAACTGTTTCGTTACAGGTATATAACCGACCTCATTTCTGTGAGGTCGGTTTGAGGAACTTTTTACCCAGAGCTTTATATTCAAGCATACTGAGGGCCACAAAGCATTTGTATTTATCTCTCAACATGATATTTGCTTTCAAATTTGAAATCTAAATTTTTGTCGAAAATGTTTATCCAGAACTTTGATTTCCAAAGGTTTTCAATGGACCAAAGGACAAAGCAGACCACCTCTTCCAAAGACACTCTTAACAGTGGATTACACTCAGTCACGAACTTCACAAAAAAACTTTTCAAACTATAGAAAGTATGAGCATATCTTTCTCTCACGCAGCTAATCAGGAGGATCAACACTTACAAAGTCTATACCTGAGGACTAGGCAGAATGTACGATAAAATGTACAACACTCTATGGCAAAGGGTAATGAATGTCTCTGACACAGTTAGATAATAACATTAAGTCAAATATTCTAATCAATGGATTCCACAATATGTCTGCATCTTGAAGAAAGACCATATTTGTACCTCCGAACAAGAAATTGGATAAGCACGCCAAATTGAAACTCAAAAATCTCCAATCCACATCAAGAAGTTAAAGAATTTCAGTATATAAATTAACAGAATCACTACCATCGCAAAACCTGAAGCTGGGGCCCACCCATAGACTTTAAGGGAATTAGCTCTAGTTCAGTACAATTATCAGTACAATCAGTACAATTAACAAATGAATTAGTAATTCTATTTAGAGTCTATGGGATCATAATTGCAGTGAATCGTATATAAAAAGAAAGATTGTGTTATCGCTCCATCGAAAGTTAGTGGACGCAGTTTACGTATAGCTAGCAAACGCTTAGTGGCCCTCAGATGAATATAAAACTCAGTCAAAACTTCCCTCAATCCAAGTGACACAGGAATGAGGTCAGTTATTCTTCAAACTCAACAGTTAAAGTTCAATCGGACGATAGACTTAATCTCAATGAAGTATCCAACCCAGCAGTCTGCCGTGCTTCGAGTTGCTAATGACTGTAAAGTTCCCGAACTTCTACTAAATTACCCCTAATAATCCTTAGGCCCTATAAACCCTGTCTAAAGACTACAAATAGAGTAAAATAATCATAATCAAATTATTGTTACCATTTTTATTCTGAGTAAAACTTCGGTCAAAACAGCTTTTTTTAACATTTATACTCAATAAAATATTTTACCCATAATAAACTTTGTTCTGTTTAATATATTTACATATATCTCTACGTGTCTTTTGTGCCCATTTGTGTCTTGTGCGCCCACCATCGATATGTGTCCTGTGCGCCCACCATCGATATGTGTCCTGTGCGCCACCATCGATATGTGTCCTGTGCGCCCCACTTACCTGATTTCTGGAAAGTGGATGCTATAAACAGACTAAGCGATTAAAATAAATTTTGATTTTAGGAGAGACTATTCATACGAATATATTATTTAAAAAAGTATTATATATACATATATATATGTGTATAAGTATATCATCAAAAACATAAAGTAATTGAACACAGAGTTTCGATTCTTATCGATTCTGTATACTATTTAATACTACTATTAGGAGACCCAAAAACTTTTGCAAAATAACTTTTATAAAATTCACTGCAATTAAATCGTTTATGTAGTGAAACAGTTTTAGATATAAAGACAATGAAGTATATTTTATAGACAGTTTAAGCATGTTTAAATTGCTTGAATATGTAAATTTTCTTCTAAAATTAATTTATTAAAAATGATTATTACTATGTATCTTTAGTCTACTCATTTACATATTTTAATTAATATTTTAATAAAAAATAAATCAACCTTCCATTGACGAAAATTTTCAGCGTGATATAAATGAAATCAATAAGAGAGAGAGAGAATAAGTTTATTTCCAAATAACGTAAAATATTTGTGCTTACAATCAGTGATATGAGTGATACATAATATATACTTGATACATATGTGATACAAATAAATCAGCAGAAAATCAGCAGAAAAAATTAAATACAAAAAATACATATATCAGGTCATTGAGTTATGTGGCTGCCTGGTTGTAAACCTTACAAGCTGTGAGTATAAACGATTTCTCACGTAAAGTCAGTCGATGTTTGGGTGACCCTAAGCTTTTTGGACTGCCTCGTGCACCTTTGGCTCGTTTCTTCATGGGGGATTGGAGGCACCAGATCAAAAAATGGTCAGGTTTCATCATCTTCCCTATAGCTGTTGGAGGACAGTTTTAAGGTGGAATCTTTTCTGATTTGAGCTGCATCTCTGCTTCCTGGTCAGCTTTACTGTTATATGACATATCGGGGAAGATGACCCGCATGGAGCACTTTTCGACTTGTTCAATGACCATTCTTGTGTGTTTAGTGGTTGGAGGAAATTACGCAGGTGCAGCATATTCAAATATACTTTTGATATTGGAGCGGTACATATTGATCAGCCCTTTATGGTTGCCACCATACTTTCTTAAAGTCCGTAGACAGAAGACCCTCTGAAGTGCCTTTTTCCTGCAGACATCAACATGCTCATTAAAAAATAGGTATAATCGGTGATTGCACCTAGTAGTTTGGTCAATTGCACTTGTTGGAAATAAGAGTCAAAATGCTATGTTAATTACTTTATGATTAAAAATATATTAATATATAGGTACGAGTAAATGTAAATTATTTAAAAAAGAGTTAGCTTGTCATTACTGCTAAATTTAAAAAATTTTAAGTACCTAAGTGTTAAGTATAATTTTTTTTCTAATTAATGTTAAACGCATAATTGTAATTACACAAAAAATGGAAAAAAAGCGTTAGTATGTTGCTATCTAAATTCCGCTATTACTGTTAACATCAAGAATGAACGTTTTTGTTCATTGTATTCAAACAGAAATTGTTAATGTAAAATATACATTACACTTTAAAATGTGCATAATGTAATTATCGGGATCGTATAGGTATAAATTACACAGAGTAGTATACCACTTACATATCCGCATACTAACATATGCTATGATGTAGCTATATTATATTCCTTCTAGCGTTATTCTTTTCAAAATCAAGTATTCTGTTCCCCAGCACTTCCTTCTTCTCACTTCAATTTGGTATTGATTCCTTGATTTTCCCCTCCCCTCCACAATCCTTCTCTTTATTTGTGTATAATACGATGGGTGAGGTGCACTTGAAAGCCGCAGAGCTAATATATATCTAAATATATGACACACACCAAATAACACGCAGAAAGACAGACTAAGCGTAAGACATGGAAGTATTATCAAAGAGAAGAAGAAGAAGAAGAAGAAGACGCGATTATTATCAACGACGATGTTAAAGAAAAATGGAAATTCTTCCCTGGAACGCTCAACTACTATATTCATTAGTGTACAACTTATTTTATTTTGTTTTCCATTCGTTTATAACCGATGGAAGACTGGAGTTCAGCGTCTCTTTGCCGTAAGGGGTGGGCGTGTTTGCGGTTTGCATTATTGCCTGATGATGGGTTGTGGGTGATTTTCTCCTAAAGTTCAAGTGGCTAATGGATTGCGCACTATGTCTATGTATGTATTTATATAATACACAAAATACCAACCGGTTCAACAATTCAACTGTTAACTCACTCAAAGTCCAAACCATGTTTGTTACTTTGAATGAGAACTCAGTGTTTCTGTATTTAGGTACACATAAATATATACAAATTGTTCATCTATCTTTCTTCTATCTTTATAAAGATTAGAATATCTTAACAGATTTGTGTACTAGAAAAGAAATCGACTGTGGTATTGTATGCCAAGGGAAAGGCGATATAAGAATCTACTATGGAAGTAAATATACATAAAAGATGAGAATTCACTGATGTTCATAATATATTGATGGCAAACATTTTATAAAATCAAACAAGGGCGATTAGCTGTGCATTTCACTTATATTGTTGAATTTATATTCCTAAGATATGGAGGTGACGGTATCCATAACATTTTGTTTTTCTTTAAAACTTTGTGACTTTTGCTCTTTTGTTTTGCTCGATAGTTTGTGGATGAGCGGGGTGCACACAGGCATAACATAATAAGGCGCAATTATTTAATATTCAAAATAATACTCAAAGTAAAGTAATATTTGACAACAAAATTGATAATGCAAAATATATATACTAACCTTTACATTATTAATTTTATTATATGCATAAAATCAACTAATTGAAAGCGTTTAATAGAAATTGTGCGAATAAAATATAATTGGAACGTAACATAATTTGCACATATATTCGAATACAAGACAAGTATGAAATTACTTATTCCATAATAAATCTATGCTTTTATTAAGCTACGAGAAAAGCTCAACGTCTAAAATTGACTGATTTGATGATTCTTAAAATTGGCCAGTAAGCTTTAACTGTCTCGTGTATTGATTGAGATATAAGTTTTAAATTTAAAAAAATCATGATTTCAAACATATAATGTGACAATAAATTTTTGTTGATCAAATTCTTTGAGTCATATTAGTTTGTATAACCGGTAATCAATCTATCAATTAAAAATTAATTATTATTTTAATGGAATGTTAGTGGTTGTTTTAATAAATGGATCGAAATTGCGTTTTACAATATAAATATAATACTATCTAAATTATACTAAAATATACTTTCGATTTGACATAATTATAGCTAAATGTAATTGAACCACACACATTTATGTATATATATATGCAATTGTATAATTGTATCATTATAATAAATATGTTATAAATAATAATGAATAAAAATTCAACAATTTCATAATAAAATGTATATTAACTCAACATGTTTCGTTGTGCATACAACTTTTTCATAAGAGAGTAAAATAAATAAATAAAATTCAAAGTTTGAAAAGAGTACTTAAAATAAATAACACAACAAAACATGCTGTTAATAAATATTTATTATGAAATTGTTGATTTTTTATTCATTTGGTTTTTTAAAACATTTACTTTATCTCGTTTTTAGTAATTAATAAATATTGGAATTGAAATACTTATGTTTTCTTACTGTGCAGCGACCCTAAATAATTGTGAGCTAATATGTAAATATGTAATGTAGGATACTAGATTACAAAGTAAACAGTTTTACATACTTTAATTATTTTTAAAGTATAACTGTCAAAGTACTGTCAATCTTTTCACAGTTTTACTTACTTTAATTATCTTTTCAATTAATTAAATAATCTAATTAATATGTGTGTAAATTTATTCTAAACATTAGACTATATATAAATTAATCTGTGAATTTACTGCTGTTATATACATAGATCATATTTGTATAATATATATATACATATATGTTATCACTAAAGTCATGTTATTAATATAACGATTGTAATATCTTATTGTTTAAAAGTACCAAAATATTATCATCTGTGGGTTTTTTTCATAATTTTAAATGTATTCATTAATAAATTAGGTGCATTGATAATTATTAATATTGAAAATAATTATTCGAAATAGAAATTAAAATGTTCAAAATATACTTTACTATTTGTGTTTTTAGAAAACTGTAAAGGGTATTTAACTAATAATAAATATACTTATGAATATTTATTTATATGTACTATTTTGTAAATTAAAGGAAATCATCTAAATTGATAGATTGTTATTTGCAGAGATAAATTTGTCATTTAATTGCTGAATCAGTTGATTAGTTTCAATTTAAAAATCTAGATTTCATTGTATACATTTATATATTCAAATTAAACATTATATGCACGAAAAAGAAATAAATTAAAATCACCAATTTTCCATGCAATTAAGATATGTTACAATTAAACAAATTAAAAATGGGTGTAGCTGGGACATCATTTTCAATTTTGCATAGAATAAAACTCACTTTATCAATTAATTAGTATTTTCGTTTTCCTCATGACGGAAAACACGGAAATGAATCCGTTCGAGTCTGCCAAATTGCTGTACCTATTAGTGATGTGATTACTAGTTAGGTCATATTAATTTCTACAATATATCTGCACTACTATACTAGTGATGCATGCAATAACTCAGGTAGATATCGATTGAAAATGGGGCTCATACAATAAAAGTTTCGCTATCATTGTATATATATATAACGCGTATGTTTATTACCTATATATTTTCCGGTCTATGATGGACGAGATTGTAGAATAAGTATATTGTAATATATTTATAGCTATATAATAAAGCACATGTATATATAAAAATTCGTGATAAAATATAATATTTATAATGTGATAATAAATTATAAAGATTTAAATCTGTCATAATACACATGAACACAACTTCGGAAGAAAGTTACATCGGGCCTATATCTTAATATATTTTATACTTTTAATTAATTACCTAGTTATATTTTCATAATCATGCTCTCTCTGGAAAGATTTCTTAAAGTTTCTAAGGATAACAAATATGTTATACATATCTATGTAATATGCATAGTAAAGAAAACACATTAACAATTTTTGCACAATATTCCCACCCTAGATATTATTGATTTTGTAACTATTCAGTATATAAAAAGTGATTTTGTCATGTGTGTAGCTATATAATCGATAATTGTGACCATAGGACATTTTGTTTTTATATAAGAAACAGGTGGTTATTTACTTCAGATGCAGAATATACATTAATTATTAAAAGATTTTTAGATTTTTAGAGTTTCTTAATTTTAAAATTATACATTTCAATGTGTCTATACGTTCGATTTCATGCTAAAGTAACCCATATACTATTGCGATAGTTTATAAATATAAAATAGTTGGATATATGTGACCGATGTATTTCTTTTTTATAGCTAAACCATATATTGCCAATATTCACTTATACTGAAGGCTAACACTTTCAAATGAAATATTTGTAAATCAAGAATACATTTAAGGTGATATTGTAGCTGGTTACTGTTTTTAAGATAGTATTAGTTTTTCAACATAATACATATAATGAGTCGATATTAATTGTTGAACAACTAGTAATAACATTTAAATCGTAAATATGTCAATATATATAAATGTGCGATTGCACAACTAGGTAATAGCGTTTTATTCATGCATTTTTAGTGAAATTTAAATTTGTCTTTTGTGATGTATGTATTTAATTTTTTTTAATAGTATAAACTCAAAATAGACATGTTATAAATTTTAAGATAGTACAGAAGTTTTAATTAAATAAGAATGCATATAAACTCTGCTACTTGACTTCAACCAATTGTTTCTACTCTTATTAAACTATAACAATAATATGTATTAAATTCTTGTGCGGTTATAGCTTTCTGTTTTAATATGCCCATATTTTATTACTGTGTTTTATTACAAAAATAATACGAAGGTAACTAATAAAAATTATTAGCATGGAACATATGTAAGTAAAGCGCAGGTTAAAATCAAACTAAACGAGATATTTCAATAGAAGACTTAAAAGACTTAATCGATAATTTTACAAAGAAGGTCATGTAGACAATGTGTGAAGTATAACACTAAAATTTCATTTAAAAAACATGGTTTGTTTTATTTAAGCTAAATATAATACATATTTTACCAGTACCTGTATTTTTAATATATAAATAAATATGATCTGTGATTGTATATAACCGAATATACATACCAAAAATATAGAATCAAGTATTAAACAAAATAATTATATAAAAATTTTACTAAACCAGATGCTTACTAATTAATTGCTCAATTTTAATTTACATTTTATTAAAAATATTTAACTACTATTTTCCTTCAAAATGTATCAATTATTCTAAACCCTAGAGACTATTATAAATTATGACTATTCTGTACACATAAGGTAGGAACTTTTAATAGTATAAATTATATAAATTTTTGCCAAAAATTAAAATAAGTTATATGGTTATTGATATACATATACTGCAGTATAAATATATCATAACTATTAGTATAATGAATTAAATTGTATTTAAATGTAAAGTTTACGCCATAAAGTTTAAAATTTGTTAGGAACTGACTTCATTGAAGCATGCTAAACTTCAAATTTTACATTCAATTTGTTTATTTGTGCTACGATATTCTAAATAGTTCTAGTTAAATCTACCAATGTACGAAACCAAGCGAAAGTAGTTAATCATATCTTTACGAAAAGCTTCTATACATAATTTGAATGTATATTTATACTAGGTATTGGCTAATGTAATGTGATATATACCTAAAATTCCATGATTTTATGTTTGGAGTATTTGTAATATCATGTATGAATTTAAAAAGAAGGGTCATTTTTAAAGCATAAAATATAATGTTTTTAACATGACAAGTGTCACCAGAACAGTTTTTTAATGAAGGATATTATTGTGTTAATTTCTCATATCTTAGTACAATTTCATATTTATGATTTCCTTTTTATTAATTCATTTTTTCAATGATTATAATATAAATCATAAAATGTGATTAAAGACTAAAAGTTAGTACATTAATTTAAAAGTTAGCATGCGTAGAAAGATTAATAAGAAATTATTTATCAAAACACCAATAGAATAATATGAACAACATAAATATGTATATATTTTTATAACTGTATAATTATGTATTTGTGTATATGTTTATTTTAATTAAACATTTAATATATAGTTAGAAATATCGATTTTGGATCAAAAATTATGTTTAATATTTTTTAAGTTTACACCAGATTTATGAACTTTTAATTATAATATATGTATGCTTTTAATTTTTACTCAAAAGAGATACAAATATAATGCAGCTAAAATGACATCTCTTAAAATGGCATTTAAGAAGAATAATAAAAATTGTTATAACGTTTTTTATAAATTTCCAATAAAATGCATTTATATAATTATTATAATGTAAAATTTAAAAATTTAAAATTTTCTATGGAATAAAAATACTAAAAATGTACATGCAAATTATAAAAAATGAATAATACTGATTCAAAAATATTAAAATATTAAAATTTGTTCCCGTGAAATTAAATACTAGTAAAATAAAATATACAACAGTAATGTATCAAAAATATGTTATCAATAGGAATTATGCTTATCAGTTAATAATTAATGTGTCCAAATTAAAATATTAAGTATTTCACAAAAATTGATACTATATATAAATCATTGCTCGAAGCGCAATTAGAATATCAATTATTACGGTTGAATTCAACTTTTAAGAATACTATAAAAGGCTGTTAAAAATACCAAATTTATGCGCATGTTTGGTAGAAGAGAAGACTCGAGAAGTGAAGTATAAATAACTATATAAAAAGAACAAAACATTCGGTTTATTTTCTGTCAGGCTTACAATGCAAACGTGATCAATTATTCATATCTTATGTGTTCCTTCTGCCAAAATGTATATTCTATCCAATCAATAGTACCTATTCGGATTTTATGACAACTTTTTGTTTTTGTTAGAAATGTGTTATATGTTTGTAGATGTAAGTTTTCTCCAAGTAATAGTATAGAAAGCAGCGCTCGGGGTGTAGTGTTTCTATTTTTGAAGAATTTTTGAAAATATTTTCGTGTAATTGTCCTTATTTGAAGAATTTGTCCCTCTAAAAATAAATAAAATAAATAGTTTACACAAGCGTCAGTTTCGATATATACGGAAGAATTATATCAATATAAAACGATATCATTAACTTGGACTTAGCATATAGCTACAAACACGCATCAAATTAACTGTCTTTTTACTATATCATGAATGCTTCTGCATAATTAGTTGCACATATATTCATTATTACGAGTATATGTATTGAATAATTGTATACATGGCCTATTAGAATATTTAATATTATATAACTAATAGATTATTTATGTTATTTGTAATGTATATATGTATATATATATTTAAATATTGTAGAAATATTGTAGAAATATTAAGAAAGCATTACTATAATGAAACAAACGTTCCGATGTAAAAAATATATTACAACACTTATATTTGCTTTAGTACATTGATATATTTTAAAGATTAGCATGCTTAGAAAAATTAATAACAAATTATTTATCCAAACAGCAATAGAATAATTACTAGCAACATGAATATGTATATATTTTAATAAACGTATAATTATGTACCTACTTAGTATATTTTAATTAGACATTTAATTTCTTACATTGTCTAGTTAATGTAAAAACAAAAGCTAACCTCCGTACGCTATTTAATAAATCAACAGATTATAATTTTCTATAAAAGTCCGTTTTAATAATGCCCTTTTGAAATCGGCTATTACCTGCAACAAATTTGATATATTTACATATATTACTTACATTTTGTGCTTATATAGTATTTTGAATGTTTTAAACTTTTGAAGTAAAAAGAATAGATACATTAAAATTACAACACTTATAGCATTTTTTACTAACATTTTATGATGCAAACACATTTTGAAAACTAAATGTATTCTATATGCATAGCTACCAACAGGAAAAATGCTAACCACCGTGGCGCTATTTAATAAATCAAATAATATAATACCACCTATAAATATTACAATATCCCATAACATTTTGATATATTTTATAAATTGGCAAAGTTGAAATAGGCACATCAAACAAGCTTATTATCTATAACTAATGATTTTTTAGTAAGTAAAAGTTTACTATTTTTTCTAATTTTACTTGTTCATATTTACTGTTAAAATAACATTGTCTTCTTAGTGCATAAAGATTTTCTGTTGACGTTGAACGAATGATGAAATGGAATAAAGGAGTACTGACTTTCCCTTCGTTAGAATTAGTGTAAGGATGCATAATATGATATTATGCCAGTAATAATTTATTGTGCCGTGCGGTTGGTATTTATTGGGAAAAATCGATTATAAGAGTTATTGGAACCGGAGGAAAACTTTTTCTACTTCACATTTGTTTCTTACCTATAGATTATAATTTAATAAAAATATTATATCTCTGCATACGTTAACAGACTATTATGAAACCACAAGCTAGATAAATAAAGGGAATTTAAATAATAGAATAATAGTCCAAATAATACTGAATAGTAAAATGATAAAATAAACAATTATTTTCCCATAAAAAGGATGGTTTCTATTTCGACATTTTAAAGACAGTAATTTTAGATATTTATACCAGTTTATTACATATTAATAAATTTAAACTCTTTGTAAGATACTATATGTAATAGAGGCGTCTTCTTAACATTAGAACAAATATTCTTAACATACATATTTAGTGTATAATTCATGCAAAAATGTTGCTTTCTAACTTATTAGATGTATTTGCACGTATTTGTGATTGTAGGGGTAGCTTATCGAACCATGTTTTTTTTAATACTGAGGGCAAAAAAATGTTAATCAGAATTAGTTTTCAGCAAAGCTTTAAAAAGAAAAACGTATACTTATGTTGAATTTATATACAAATCCTTCTTTTCCGCTTTAAATCTATATTTTAAAAAAACTAGTTATGCTATATGAAAGCAAAATACATCCATGCTTTGCTGTCAATACGTTAAATTATTTAGTCGCGGTAGGCCCAAACTATCAGTATTTTTATTTGGAGTTAATGCATGCAATAAATAATATAATTGATACTATTTTGGTAGTAGTATTCTTTGAAGAAAATCTCAATTAACTAAAATAGTAGAAACATTTAAATATAAACAAATTGGAATAAGTTAAACGATAACAACTTCAAGTATTTTTGTATATAACTAATATAGTTTTTCTATGTATACTATTAAATGCATAGCATAAATTCCCTACTATTGAAGCTATATCATCTAGTCATTAAAGTTACTGGAAAATAATTGAGTTACAAAAATAAAAACTTAAATGTTTAAACAAATCAATGATTAATGTTAACAATACCATAATTTCTTAAATTCATCCATATGAAAAAAATAGGCTTACAATATCATATTTAATACAATTGTCAGACTTGACTTATCTGATTTCATTGATACAATTAAATTCTTATTGACCTTTAAAAAAAAATTCCTTTGATAATATAAACGAAATTTTTTCAAAGAATTTTTAGAAAATTATTTGAATAATGTACTGATTAAAGAATTAGAAATAAAATTTTATGTATTAAATATCTAAAAAATACAACTAATTTTTAGAAATGGCAGATATCCAAAAATTGATTTTATTGAAGACAGTTTAATTTTATCAATGTTATCATTATTTTAAAGTAAATAAAGGAGGAAACTATTAATAAATTCACTATTTAAATAAAATCTGTACATTGAATTTGAAATTAAAGTATCCAAATTTTGTATACTTCATAAATATCATATTTCCCATGTACAATTTTGTAATGAGTTTGTCATATATGAAAGTATTTAACGGAAAGAAAATGATTAAAGATAAAATGAAATAAAAGATAGCTTCGAAATAACTACTTCACCTTCTATTTGTAAACACAATTTTTTTCATATTCTAGTATTTGTAAATAAATTAAGTATTTTTATTCTAGTACCCATCTAAAACTTAAATTTTAAACAATTGACATTTTTAATTCAAACACTAAAACCAAATGAATTTATATGTTTTTGTTGTATTTTAAAATGAGCTCATTACGAGTATCAACTTTAAATGATCTACGTTTATACATTTATGTTCTATAAAATATCGATTTTTGTGACTCAGAATATTAGGGAGAAATATAATAATTTTTATGTAAAAACAGATAAATAATTTTAGTATAACAAAATATACAACTATTTGTTGATTTATTAGAAAATCTCTGAATTTATTATCTGTAAGTTATTTAGACTACAAAATATTCATGCTTTTTTGTGATAATTATTGAGGCATATATTAAGTAAAATTAATTATCATTAGACAACGAATATATATATTATATATTGCAATCAAATTTTTCATAGTGGTATTTTTTCTACTGATTTTCCAAGATATTTAATAAATATGTTTATTTTGGATAATAGTTTTAATTCAAATATATTTCTAAGAAATTTAAGTTTTAGCTATTTAAGATATTATTCAAAAGAGCATTGTATTTGGGAATATTCCTTTGAAATTTGTTATTTCAATTTTTATAACCTGTTGCTAAACTACATTATTAATTTAGTATTTTTAGGAGTGTGATGTTCAAAAATCAATTTATATCTTACTAATTGTTGCGCTTATAAGCGACTAATTTATTTTTATAAATTGTTTGCTAAAATGTTTGATTGCTACAAATATTCTATAAAGACTAATTTAACAAAATATAATTACTAACTACGTTAATGGCAATAAATATGCCAATTATATAGATGTATCGGACTAATTATTATAATAGTTATACTAATAATACAAATTAAAACAATTAGACTTGTTAGATAGTCAAGATGACTAATTATGACAATTGAGTTCATTGCGTAAATTAGGTTTACTAAGCTAATCAGTATGATTGTTAAATATGTGAATTAGTTAAATTTATATAAGTTATTAACTAGTGGTATAGTTGGCTGACGATTCTGATAACATGATTGGTACAAATTATGTTTGTATTGATTTTTTAATTTATCTCATCATAAGCCTCATCCTGTATTTTTAATTAGATGTTCTAAGGACTTCATGGACATCTACATACAGATGGACTTGACCGAGGAATCTCTCATGAACGCGGTTCTCTTAGGCCGGTACTGCGGACACAACCTTGCTAATGTACCCAACACATTGATCAGTGTGCACCAGCAGATTGTACTCGACTTCTTTTCTGATACGAACACACAACGGGCCTACTCTCGGGATGATCACATGGGGAAGCTGGGTTTCACAGGATCCTATCATTTCGTCGATGCAGGTGAGTACCTATTGTATGTGTTATTGGGTAACTCTTCTTTTAGTTTTTATTAAAAACATTGTGTGAAATATTAAATTAATGCTAGATTAGTTAGTGTTTACTGATATCCAGATTTAGGATTAAAATTCAGCGCCGGTATTTCGATTGAAATCGATCAATGATAAGAATTTGAAGGTTTGTTTAAATTTGGAGGTTATAGGCATTGATATAGATTTACTATAATATTCAAAGTATATTTACATCTATGGTTATAAGTATATTTCATTGAGATTTATCTCAGAATGATATAGCTGAATCTGACTATATCAGATTGGTAAATAAATATATAAATCATTAATTTATTGAATAAATATTTTCAACATTAAAATATGAAGCGTCCAAATATGCAATAATAAATTAAACGTAACATATAAAACAATATTTATGTTTTATTATATGTTATAATGTTTAACCTATCACATTAGCTGCATAGTGCTTAATAATAATCAATAACATGTTTTTCGGGATTAACTCATGTCTTATTAATAATAGATACTAATCTGGATAATTTTTAATGCAGAACGATATGTGCGATTAAAATATCGATTTGATTGTTGATAATATTCTACATAACCGATAATACACTATATGCAAGATAAAAATATAAGATGTAAAATTATTACAAATATCTTCTAATATTAGATTGAGAAATTCAAATATCTTTTAAAGAATTTTATATGAGTTTTAAGCGAGTAACACATTTGCTTTGTTAACGGGTCTGACGAATTTTTTTATTTTGTGGTGAATTACATTTCCGTTCATGTATCAGCCACTCACAAACGCAATAACACTAGATATGAAGAGAGTGTAAAAAGCATGAAACGAATAATAGCCGCACAATTAACGGAAATGTACCGACCACTTCAATGGGCACCACTGAACAAGTATTGAAAAACAACAGGATAAAATGAAAGTCAAACGAATGAAAAACTGACAAAATGGTCGCCGAGTGGATTTTACAAGCGTAACATGCGGTCTATGTTTGTTACAGTTACATTTCCCATGTTGTATGTCAGGTAGTACGTAGCGCATATAACAACAGTGCATACCAGTGTATACCGCTCGGTGGTAATGTTCGTTCAAAGTTTTTTGCATGCACAAGAATTGCCACTGTACTTAACATTGCGTCACTAGAAACGCAATTACCGCACAAAACAATTAATGAACGCAAGAAAATACCAACATATTAAAAATGTTGTTGTCTTTAAAATAAATGATATTGATATTCAATAATGTGTGATTGTTGCTTTATGAAAAAAGTCATATTATGAGGTGTTTCAAAAATACATAAATGAAATATGTAGCTTTTTCTATAAAATACAGAATCCGGGTTAATACAGGTTTTATAATTATTTTAAACATGATCTATGTATAGAGTTTTTCTAGAAATTCAAAATATTTTTATCCTTATTTTTTATCACAATGAAATTTCTGTAATTATAGTTAATGTATTTTGTAAGATAAAAATCCAAGATATAGATGCTGTGAGTTTTTGAAAAAAGTAAAATGTCTAATTGTTTTGTTAATTAGGAATTTCTCCGAATTATAGTTTTTATTTCCACATGATTAAAAAGGTTTGATACGTACATTTTCTTAAAATTCTAGCTAAAAATATAAATATTATGAAATATTTGAGCAAAATAATACTAATCAAAGAACAATTAAACGACAATTACAAACATAAATATATTTTTGACTTTTTTTTAATATACCTTATTTTTGGTTACGAGCGATTATTTATATATGTATACATATATCCATTACACATCTGTCGTTCATCCCTATTAACCTTTTGCACATGCCTATAAACGAATTTATCTTTATTTTATTAAGATCTACGTGCTCCTTTGCAAACTTTTATATTTTACATCCTGACATTAAATATCATATACCTAATACTGATCGATTGTGAGGTATTTATAAATGACTTTGCCCCAAAATATCCTCGAATTTAGTCTGAAATGTCTTCTGAATGTGTGATGCTTGCAAGGCAGCAACAAGAGGTAACATAATTCACAGATGCCTCGCCTATCCATCATTAAATAGTGTCCGTATCGTAATACCCTTTTTCTAAATTCAGTCGGGAACTTGAACCAAAATCAACGATCGATGAACAACACAAAGCTCGAAAATAACCTAATTTTCTCTCTTCTTTTGATGAATTAGGTTCCTGATAGTTCCTTTAGGACTCTGTACTTATTAGATTTTGGAATTTTATTTGAGCATACTTGCAAACATTATGATATGCTCTCAAAGCCGCATGATTTGGACATGATAAGAGAACTATATTTTTTAATCTTTTGAACATTTTAGAGAACACGTTTATAATCGTATTTATTTATTAGTATAATATTAATTTAAGTAGCAATATGTATAAATGACACTTAAAATTATGTAATATTACTTTTTCCTGAAAATATAATATTATTTTATAAATCGTTTGGATAATAAAAATACTTTTAATTAGATTGTTTGTAAAAGCAGTATGTTTGTTACTAAAATATAAATTAATTTTAAGCATCTGTTTCATTAATTATTTTAATATACATTTAACTCTACATTAAATCTACTTTTACTCTACATTTAATGTTTTAATTGTTGTACGTACATTAGTCAACATTGTATAAAGTATTTGAATACATTTTACAAGTATATAAGTTAAGATCGCTGAAAACGTAAATCTAAAATTTGTATATCTAAATATGTATATGTCTATAAGAACTTATATAACTTAAACTAATTCCGTTTTTTTATAACCTCGGTTAAGGTGATTAAAATATAATACATATAAAGTAAAAACCAATATTCCTTTTAATAATATATATATTTGATTGTGATAAAAATGTATAACCCTTTACGTCTTGTATATGTATATGTTTCTTATGAAATGTATCAACTCACAGAAAGTTATTAAATATTTAATTTGTTGTCAATGGTAACTGGATAATAGATTTATGACATGGGTAATCCATTAGTAAAATTATGGCATTCTACAATGTGGGACACACTTTATTTTAGATTTAAAACAAACAAATATTCTGGAACATATATAAATTGACTTTTTTAATATGTATTTAACACGTGTAATAACATTTAATTAACAGAAGAAAGATTAGTAGAAGAATCTATATAATCATCACTGAATTTTGTCATTTTTATTTCTTCAAACAATTATACTTAAATAAGGATTTATTTAGATAAATGAATGTCATAGAAGATAAATATTGCTATACACAGAGTGCTTTTAATTAATTTAAATTTAACATATATTCCATTTAGGCATATTATACAAAAAGAAACTGACTTTCTTTACTTAGAATTTGTTTTATTCAATAAAATAATGACTGGAAAGGGTTATTTAAGTAGCTAAAGTAGCTCAGAATAACACACAAATTAGTTTCGAATATCTATAGAAAATACTTCTATTTCAATAGAATTAAAATCAATCACGTCTGCTTGCAATGAAAATATAGTTAAAGGACAAAATGTTCAATGCGTATAGGCAACGTAATACGGATTTATCTACAATAGAGTACATCGAAAGTATAATAATATACTATGTATTAGTGATTTGTAAAATGTATTTTATTTTTACAGGTTTTATTAACATCCCGAATTCAATCTAAATTTCTTCTTCAACCTTTCTTGCTTTTCAGCTATTTATCAGCCCGGTCAATTTCTGAATATGGGCAATCTGAACAAATGTGACTTCTTTATCGATGGAACAATGATCAGATCAGGTGTCTTCCAGTCGCCCACGTATCCGGGCCTCTATCCGAACAACCTTAATTGTACGTATTACTTCAAGGGGAAGATTGGGGATCGACTTCAACTCTCCTTTGATGATCTTGACCTCTATGAGACTCTAGATACGTAAGATATGTTTGCAGCAAATTTATGTTTACTATTTATGAAATTTTAATGTATTTTGAAGTACTTGCGTAATTTACCTAACAAAGTACTCTGAAAAGAGTAGTAGAAATTAATTACTAACGAGTAGATGAGATAGAAATATAATTGTAATATAAAAGATTAATGAACATGTTCAACTGGAATAATGTAACATATTTAAATATCTACTATAGTATGTATTTGAAAAATTCACGTAATTTTTCTGATAACAAAGAATATCACAAAATATTGTTAATATGGTTTTTGACGAAAAAAAGTGTATGTGATATGTTAAACGAGAGTGGTGATGGTCTCAATATTATGCATATTTCAACATATTAATAACGACATAACACAATTTTCCTCCTCATGATATATTTTTAAACTCTTATCATGAATATAGTATTTAAAAAATAATATTATTATAAAGTATTATAGAAATATATTTATAAATTTATAAAAAAATATTATTTTACGTATAATACATAATGCATGTCTTTATTTTGTTGTTTTCTAATTAAATACATATTTTTATGAATATTATTTTTTATTTTGATATATATATTTTAAATTGTATAATGTATTTGATATAAATAATACTAATTTCATATAATATTAATGCAAAAGGTTATAATCTCAATTTAAAATAAAATTTGTATTTACATAGATAATCATTATTTCAGTGAGATTTCACTGCATAACACGTAATATTCAGATCCTCTATATTCTGCATAATGTAGCTATATGATAATCATTCTACATATTTATACACACGTTTGCTCGTTATATTTCTATTTACTTGTGGTTGATAGTTGTCCTATGGATTACCTGCGCTTCTATGACGGTCCTAGAAAAGACTCTCCTCCAATTGGACGACGGTTCTGTGGTTCGAAACCACGTCTTCTGCTCTATTCGAGTGGCTCCGATATGACGGCCGAGTTCATCACAGGAGACTCACGTTTTCAGTTGGGTTTCATTTCAGAAAACAAGCGACTCGCAGAAATCCAGCGTCGGGGTTTCAAGGCACGCTTTGTCTTCTCAAGCGAGTTTCTATCTGTGAGCTCACAACTGGAGGATAACCATGTTCGAGGGACTGGTAAGTGTTTAAACTTCCAAAATAATTTAGCAATTGCTATCAAAATTTATAAGAAATGATAACGCATTATTTACCATTTAAAAATAAAGTAAATATGATTGATTAGAAATAACTGGTGTAATAACAAATAACGGGTATGAGGTGGCTCAGTTTGTAGAGCAGTTGACTGCGGTGTCGAAGGTAGCGGGTTCAAACCCTGGTTTGGTCCTCGTCTTTGCTTGGCAACTGTCAGTCGGATGAATATCAGCCTGAAAGGGTCTGTTTAGTATGATACCGAATCTTTCAGAGACCGTAATGGTACAAGATTGCCAAAAGCCCTAGTAGATTTTCTTCTAGTGTATTCTCATACTAATATAAGTAGTATTTCTCTTCAGTGGCTATAATACTATGTAGGTCGTACTAAAAGAAATATCAAAGTTAAACCACAAAAAATAAAATAATTAGACCATTTTAAAGAAAAATTAAGTTTTAGTTGATAGCGAAAATCATTCTTATTTTTTCATGTATTTTTTATCAAAGCGAAGAAGAATAAATAAACAAACATTATCAACATAAGGTATTTGATGAATACATATTTTCGTAAGTTATTAATTTTTGCTACTCAAGGGGATTTTCTTTCAAAAATGTTCTCTATACGAACAACTGACGGCGTTGCGATGGGTATTATTTTTAATTATTTTTAATTTTGAACACATTTTTAAATTTCTTTTGACTCCACTTAATTTGTATCTTATGTATATTGATGATATTTTTTCAAATTTAGATCTTGCTAATAAATCCTAGTTCTCTCTCAACGCGTATTTTTAACTCATTTATTTCCAATAAATTCTCTCCTAATTATTCTGTATGCATAATAATGATAATTGTTGTATCTCAATTGTATAATTTTTGGTAATACCTCTGTTAAGTTTAAGAAAACTATTTTTCGTTTATATAAGTAATTTAAATTAAATGCCAAACTTGCTTTTTTTACTGTAAGATTAGTCGTTATTTTTTTTTTAAATAAAGGATTCCTAAAGCTTTTTGTTCAGGTAAGACTAAACGACACTTAAACAATCGCATTAAATAACACATCTCTTTATCAATCTTCTCTTTTTCTTAGAGGTTATTATGTACCTAGCTAATTATAATTGTATACCTAATGATTTTCTATTTTGGATACCGATAAATCTATCTTAGATTTATCTGCCAGGAATCTCTTCACATAAAATTTTATAAACTTAGTCTTAGTCGTAATTTATTTAATTCTGGCTCCTCTTACGTTTTAAAACTGTAAACTTAATTTCTGATCTTTATTCACTAGTATATGTTCAGTTATATCTTGTATAGATACACTAATATATAGTCTCACAAATTCTGTTTGACTGATGATGCTGTTTGTTGAAGCGAAACATGTTGCGATATAAACCAATTTTATTTTTATTGACTTTATTAACTGACTTTAGTTTCTATAGGTACCTATACAATATTTTAGTAATAATTAAATGTATGCCAAAATTAGAATATAGCTTTTAAATTAAAACAGTAATTACTGAATCGCTTTCTTGATTTTATTAAATAATGTTTATTTTAATTTCTATGTTTGAAGCATTCTTTGAAAACAAACACAATTTTTTTTTGTATAGATTTTGAAACAATCAATTCCGTTATCTATAGATAAAACAAACTGTTAAATAAATCAGTGTCTTATTTAACTAAAATTGTAAAAGTATAAAGAAATTTAATTTGATAAAAAAGTGTTATATTGTTATATCGAAGTTTTCTTTTAATTATTTAAAATACAATGTCAGTAAGGAAACATGAGGTTCATTGAAAAGTTAAGTATCTTTGCGGTTCAAAATATAACTCAAAATATTGATTTTACTTATTTTACTTTTTTCCAGAGAGCTTGATCAATTTAACAAAATCCGATAACATCAGTACAAAATTAAAGCTGACAATACTTCAATTGAAGCGACGGAAATGAATTGATTAGATCCAAGTAAAAGAATGAAATGAAAAAAGTCCGTCTAAATGTGCTACTCAGACACATTAAAGTTTAGGCCTAAAATCTGAGCTGGATTTTAATCAAAGATATTGTTATTGTTGACTTTTTATATTACGCCCAAAGGTATAATAGTGCTCTGAAATTGTGTCACTCTCGTAATCAGTTTTATAAATAAAATATAGATGGATGACATTAATGCATTCAATCTAAAGCAACTGAGTTAATCAAAAGTAAGGTGATATGATGTAACATTTTTTAAACTTTTAATATGGAAAAAGGTGGAAATAAACAGGACATATATTTAATTAATTTATTGCTTATATGTTCTATTTCCTTGTATTCAGTTAATTAATTACGTTTTTCTCAACTACATAATTCTCTATGTGTACCTATATAATATATAGGTACATATAGAACAAGTATTTGACGGAATGTTATAACATAAGTAGTAAATGAACTGTGTTATTCACATTTCTATTCCCTCCCTATATACATGTTATTTGTAGATGTGATAATTCCAAATATATTATATCCCGACGACCATTCGATTACTCCTTTACCAAATGAGCATTCTTTTGCAAGTTATATGGCAAGCAATTTGATGACTATACTGAGAATCGATTAGCGGACGCCTCACAAATTACGTACCTACTTTAATTATGTTGAAATTTCGCCTCCAATGAGATACGTCACAGATACGCTGTTATGCTCCAGCACCTGGATATTAGAATATATGCGTGCTTTTTGGAATAAATTGAAACAATTCAAAGTTATATGTAATTAATTGTCTTTTTTTAAATTTAATTCTATAATTGCAATTTTGTTATTGATTTTGTAGAAAAGTTGTTTCATTGTTTACAATGATGCTGCAACTCTGAAATAAGTAATAAGTAAAACTTTATAATAATAATATGTAGATAATGAATGAAGTAAACATATATTTTGTTGTGTTCTTTTATTCTTCCATATTCATTTTTGCAGATAAATTGATTATTATGTACTGCAAAGTTTATTCTTTCAAGTATTGTTTATATCTCAATGAAAGGTACAGCACCAAAGATACTGTTATTGACAACTCAAAATCAAACTTTATTAATTTTTTATGTAATACTGTTCAACTTTCTTTTAAATATAATAAAAAACAAGCTCTATGCGGAGCACAACACATTTTAGAGAAATTCATTTTAATAAGTTAACACATTTTTATTTTAACATTTGCAGTCCTTAGTAGAAAATAAAATAATATTATTTAAATGTAGCAAATGAAGCAAAATAAAATACTCTAATCCTTTTCTTTCTATAGTTATGTTTATAATATAATATATATGATATTTATAATTCTTAATTGTAATTTAAAAAAAAATAAATTGATAAATTCACACACAAAATTCTTACTTGGTGCGTAGATTATAGTTACAGAATTAATAAAGTTTTGAACATATAGGTATGTTTACATGTTATACTAAGAAAAAACAATTGCAAATATTTTAAGTACAAGTATGTATATATTTTTTAATGTGAAACTTTTTGTGATAGTCTTCCCTTTGGATTTTTAAACTTACTCTCTGATCCGAGGCTTTAGCTTCAGAACAAGGATAAACTATTGAACGAGGAAGAACTTCACAGAAAGCAGCAATTTGTAGAATTCAAGATGTATAGGATAAATTGCCCTAAAATAATTATACTCTTACCTTATTTGCTGCCTCCTTTTTCTCCTTTGCGTCTAAATTTAACTTACGCTGTCACACCCGTCACTCCAGAGTGTGATTTGTGGATCAAAAGTTCGGGTCAGTCGACCGGGGTCCTACAATCGCCGGGATACCCCAATACCCCCTTCCCTCCGGGTCATCTATGCAGTTACTACCTCTACGGGATTCACAATCGTCAGAAGATGGAAATTATCACTGTCAATTTCACCGATTTTCGCCTTTCAAAGCTAACCGCGTCAGGGTGAGATATAGATTTTGATTCAATATTACAATCTGAAATGAGTCAGTCAAAAAATAGGTAATAAGAATATATATGTGTTCCACCTACAATTTTTCTTTTCGTGTCTTTCGTTCCACTTCTTCTCCACCCTTCTCTTTAATTTACTTGTGTACAATAAGATGCGCCTAATTTAATTAATCTACATATATGTAGCTTTATATTTAGATAAATTATTTATAGAGATAAAAAGAGAGAAAATTATAGGGATTAATGTGCAAAATTGGGAAATGATTATGCCTATATGCGAACATTAAATCTTTTACATTGATGTATACATAACATTAGAGATTTATAAGTAGAATACAATGCATAACTATAAGTACGTTATTATTTGAGTTAAAGATTTTATTTAGAAATAAAATATTTTTTCTAAATAACTTTCAATTAATATTTTCATTTTTCTTAAAATGCTACTAAAGATTGAGAACATTATTTATTGGATTAACCAAATTTTGAGTTTATGTGCACTGCCAGCTGTAATAAAATGCTGCGAAACATACAAAACATCTCATAATTGGACAAAACAAGTTAAATTGGCAAAATTAATTATAAATAAAACACAAAAAGACATTAAGAGTTGATGTAGAATGGTTTCCATTATGAATTTCATACTTAATTAAAACAAATTTAATACCTGTTAATTAAGTAATATATTAATAAACCGAAAGCAAAATTAGTCACTGCTAATTTCACAATAATGAATATTAGAAAAGTTTAAGTAACACGAATGAATTAATAACTAAATAAATATTCATATTTATTTTGTAATAATCTATATCAGAGACTTTAAGTGCACTACATCAAATTTGAGTATTTCAGGGTGTCAAGGTTATTTTCCAATATATGTAAATACATACATTTATTAGTATTGTAATACTATATCTCTTTTTAATTAAATTAAAGCTTCAAAGAGATTATTTATAACGCTCCAAATGAATGCACTGTTTGTTATTATACATTTGCGGCAAAATTTTAAACTTTCATATTTTAAATGTTGTTTTGAATGTTGTATATGTTTGTATATGACAAATTTATAAAAATTAAGATAATTAATGTATATAAATTTGTTCTTTTAAAGAGTAATTGCTTATCCATAACATAGTTGCAACGCAGAGAAGAAATAATTATTACAACAATCACAATAAGCATTTAAAAATTCATTATGTATTGTGAAAATTAGGGGATTACTTAAGTTTTACTTAGTTTTTTTATTAAGTTAGATATAATTTCAAAAAATTTACTAAACCTAAAATAAATATATATAAATTTCACCATGTTACAAATTTTCGGCTAATTTTTAGAATGTGTCAAGAAGGCTTTCTAGCGATCTACTCAGTCAAGGTCATAGTGGACAAGACGCGAGTATCGAACAGTAAAGTGAGCATCTATCCCCGACCTGATAACATACTCTGTGGCGATAGGAAGCTCCCAAATCCCATAACTAGTTCCAATTCTCTTCTTGTCCTACGACTCAACTCCACTCTAGCCCAGCCCGGTGGGTTTCCTGGCTTCAAGGCCAACTATAAATTCTCGATTGGTGAGTTCATGTTTATATCGAGCAATACTTTTATATAAAGACTACAAAATACTTCATAAAATTCATACATAACTAACGGGAAAAGACTCATACAATAAAAAGTCAGATTTACCATGAAAAAATTGCTTTTTATTTTGAAAAGAAATAATTACACAAAATAAGTTTGGATGTGTTAATAGATTGGAAAAGCATGCCTTTTCTTCTAAATATAAAAAATAAAATATTATACTTAAATTTTATTAAAACAACACAAAATTTAAAAAAATAACTGCGCAAACAACTGAAATTCTTCTTTTGATTAACTATTATTCTGTCCGATCGATACTCCTAGGTACTTATATGTGAAAATAATGTCTTGAGTCGTTAAATACATTTTGTTACACTGATTAGGTACCTATTACTTCATCAAGAATTATGCGATATGGAGCTCCATGCTCCATTTAATTAATTTTATTTATTTACACTATTATTAATATTATTATTAAATATACTTCACATAATGGAAAATTATAAGAATTTTCTGACTATCTTACGTTTTGCCAATAATCAATTAATATACATAAAATACACATGGTCAAAGCCTTTAATACTATTTTATTACTTTCATATATGATGAATCCTTCAAATATGACAAGACAAAGTCAACAAATAAATATTTAGATATAAAGGTTGAATTTTTTACTGAATAAACCTAAATGATATGTCCATTAGATTAAATTTTCATTTGAATTTTATTACATATAATGACTATAGATTTCTCAATAAAAATAATCCACATATTTATAATTTTGTAATATTCGTGAGTAAAAAAGATACATAGTCGTTTTATATAAATGTAAAGCAAAAAGAAAATATTTAAAAATTTGAACTTTAAATTGATAATTTTGAAAAATAAAAGTGATATTTTTTATAAAATGTATAGGAAAGTATTAATATTATAAATATGCTGAAGAGTTATATACTAAAATATAACTGCTTTAATTTAATTGTTTATTAATAAATCAGTTTAATTATTTTTCTAAATGTTATTGAAATATATCAATATGTATCACATAATATTTATTATTATTGGCGAATAATAATACTCAATAAAAATATTAATTAGTCTTTTTTACTTTCTCCATAAAAATTTATGATAATAGGCGACAGGCCTATGCGTATATTTGTAATCATATATTTATTTATCTGTATATATGTATATAATTGGAATATACGTATGAAATAATATATATAATTTAATTATAATGCTAGGTTGATATATGTATATAGTTTATCTAAAAATTCCATTTTAATGTAACGAAAATATTAACTCGAAAACAACTTTTATGATTAACGACGGTTAAATCCCTTTAATAAATTTTAAAGGGATCCAAACTGAAATCAATATAACAGTTATAGTAAAATATACATAACCCTAAATTGATATACCCAGTCAGTAGCATTATTCATGCCAACACCTATAGTGCATAAAATGGCTTTTAGATATTGCTATAGTAAAATATACCGTATCTTTGTAACAAAATGAGAAATAAATATTTTCTGAGCAAATATATATATTGTAGTCAAGAGCATTATACTATTTTAAATAAATGCGTGCTGCCAAATTGTTTTACATTATGAGTTCATGTGAGATAGAGGTACATATAGGCATCTAAATATGGACGCATGGGTATTTTGTATCGTTCTATCCGGGAATAAATTCTAATTAAATATGAATGTGATGAAAACGAGAGAGAAAGGGAGTGGTTATTGAATAGTTATAGACTGGGTTAAAAACGATGTTTTATCTACACGCGCTCTGTACATTATGTAAGGTGTGCTGGTGGTGAGATGAAAGGAGAATTATAGAATGGAGAAGGACTCAACTTCTATAATATCACAGGGGATTCCAAAACGCAGGTCTGTACGGCACTTTTTGTGGGTATATAGGGGACATGCGTACTTAACTCGCAAAATATGCAGCACGGGATAAAATTGAAGAAGAGAAAGATGAAGAGGAAGGGTTAAGTGATACAATTAATGATTCAGGATTGTAATAAAGTGGGGTGCGATGTGTGGAAAACGATAATTTGGTTAATAAGTTGAGTATGTTGAAGGAGTATGGGAGAGGTGAGCGGAGAAAAGGGGAGCGATAATTATGTAAAAAATTACTCAATAAAAGCATTGCAGAAAGGAAATGTGTCATTTAAAAAGCGTTTAATTATGCGGTTTACTTTATGCTTAACCGTGCCGTTTCTGATGCCATATACTACATATATATATGTAGAATATATTATAAATTTGGAGTTTATTGCTTTCATAATTATGTGATTATGAATTTCTGTCAACGATAAGCTACAATATACATATTTATAGGATGCATTAAAATGAATACATTATAAATTGTAATGCTAATATAGACATTGAAATAAGTTCACAATATGGAAATTATTGATTGAGGGTAATATCACCTAAGATAATATATATATATATATTCATATATATTGTTGTTATACATCTAATCATATAGAATCATAAATAATAATACAATATATATTTTACGTAATTATTTATTTTAAGTTTTGGAGAATTAACATTTCTAACTGCTCAATCATTTGGTAGGTAAGACTTAATTTAACGCTTTAGGAAACGATGAATTTCCTCGTATTTTGTTAATTTTCCAAATCATTGAAGCTTTCCCTTTATCATAAATAATTCTTTCTTTAGTAAATGCACGCATATAGAATTTAGGTTTACAAATCTAGACTTTCTGAATTGATCTATACGAATGAAGATTATTACATTAAATACGTATAATACTTTAAAATAAATCGTTTCCTTTTTAAGTTAACTTTCTTTGTGTAAAAATATATTTGCTTTTAAGAAATACGAGCAAAGAATTAAAAAAAGTATATAAATGAAAAGTTAACACAAACAGGAAAAGTATGTGAATTTGATTTATTTACAATATTACCCGTGGGATGAAAACTGCAATAAGAAACCTTTTTTCAAAATCGTTTATATATTTTCAAAATAAGGTATAGATTAAAAAAAATAATATAGTCAAATAAATATGTGGATTTCGTGTTTTCAAATATATATATACATATATACAAATATTTGTTACATTGTGTACTTTTTTAATTAATAGGAAACATACATTATTCCAGAAGAATAGTATTGTATACCTATTTTAGAGTATACAATAGCAGTTAATTTTAAATACAAATAATAACATAATCCTTGACATCATGTATATAGGATAAACATATATATATATCAGTTATCCGAATGAACAAAATTTCTATTTAAATGAATTATATAGTGGTTTATAGGTATCTGTTCAATTTGCTATTAGGTATACCTTTATAACTCGTATTATATATTATATGACTTCTCTTAGACTTAGATATACTTCGTGTATCTACAAAACACAAGATTGTTTGTATAACATCACTCTGAAGCATAAGTTTTAAGTTTATTATAATAAAGATATCATTCAAATTTATAGAGTTTAAATGATCAAAGTTTAAAGTTTACAAAATAACCTGTTCTCATATTTTGTTATTATCCAGTTATAAATACTTCTTTGTAAAGTATAATGTCCATTTTATGAACTACGTTTTGAATAAAAAAACACCTATGACAGAGTCGGTGCAGGATTTATCTCTTAAACTTGTCTATCATTACTTATACAAAATATTTTACTTTTTTTTCATATGCATTGCATTTTTGTTTGTATGTAGATTTTGTAATATTTTGAAAATTCTCAAGATTCTCAAGATTCTCAAAATTCTCATCCACATAGTGCACACTCACTCTTTGGTGTTTTATTTTACACCCCCACCCCACCTCCCCCTGCACGCACCTGCACTCTTTTAAGGGATCCCCACCACCCTCCATGCGGGCGCACGCTTTTAGTTGACACCCTTCCCATTGTTTGTCATATTTTAAATTTCTATGCCTAACACACGTATAAATTTTCAATAAAGAAAATTCGAGTTGCATATAGCATAACAAATATATTTCAGAAATAAATAAAATTGCCGAAAAATAAACTTTAAGAATCTTCAAACGGTTATGCAGCTTCTCCAAACAGATCAAATATATTTTGCACCGGCATTATATGATTCTCCTAGTGGGAGTCACTTTGATGCTGAGTTGATGCAGAGTCTTCAGATTCACTTGATTCCTCAGCAAAGTGAGCCCCAACATTGATGACTGGCATAGCAGGTCGATTCTGATGAATTACTTTGTGATGTTTCATAGCAACTGCACTGGGTTAGTAACACAATCTGGACACATTCCTTTCGCCAACTGATCTTGCATACTGATACAGTAGCTGTCGAATGGCTTAATGTTGACGTTCAACAGCAAATGGTTTCTGAGCGAAGAAAACTGGAAACTGCTTGGCACATTGATGTACTCTCTTTTATCAAGGACATTGAAACCCTTCGGGCGAAATGACAAACTGGGACTGGCAAGAAGCGTTTGGGTAAAAACTCAGGCCACTTCGTTTGGAAACTGCCGCACCCCGTTTCATCGAAGCACTTGACGATTTGTAGTGCGTAGCGTAATTGAAGTACATGAGCAGCCATCCAGACCTTGTCTTTTGGCACCGATTGCTTCCCAGTCTGAAGTAGTTCAGTAGCGTCAACTTGGTGCCCATCGATTCCAGTGTGTGACCAAACATCAGCCAAAATCTCTGAAGCGGCTTAAAAATTCCGTTTTTTAAGTTCGATGCTGGTCGTTTCTCCATTCCTCTCAAAATGGCAGCCATATATGAATCATGAGATAAAATTATTCCAGCGACATCCAGAGAAAGTGAAGCTATACGCCGCTCCACGGGGTTGAAGGCAGAGAGGCCCGTGGCATTCACAACATGTATTAACGCATCCAGCTTCAGAAAATTGAACAGATCGACAGCGCGCAGGCCAGAGGTTTCGGGTATTTTGGCGCTTCATCTTGCGGGTCCGTCTCGATCACCAAAATTGGTTTTTGCATTACCTTACCAGTCGCAGAATTAGATTTCTTTCCCTAGAGTTTAACATTGCTCCAAAATGAGAACAACTGGCCTTTATGCTTTAGGTACATAGAATCCAGTTGGTCAGTTTCTGAACCTCTTCTCGTTAGACTTTTTTATTTCCAAAGCTTAGCACATTGTAGCTCAAACTGCTTCCATCGTGATTCGTTTGAAACTGATTTCATGATTGTTTTATCTCAAAAATAGAGAATATATATATAAAGCATTTATGTACAACTACCAATTGTTTATTGATTACTAAAATCAATAGTAAAGGTCGGTTGGCCAATAACAGTCACTCAGATAAAAACTAACTATATATTAGTTGTTTACAAGAGGGCAAAATGTGCATCTTTATTGCATTTTACGAAACTAATAGTCTATGCTGGATCCCGTAGGTCGAGTGAATACATTTTAAACAGAGTTGAAATAAATGCAATATATATGCATATTTTGGAAGAGTTTTGTAGAGAATTTTGATGTATCTTAGTTATGAGAAGATAATCGTATATATAATAGTCTTTTATTAGTTAGTAACCACAAGCATTTAGAGAAGGTACAAGTTATCATGGAGGATACTATTGTTAGTCCCTTTCAGAGGCTACACTATGTATGGGTACAGGTTATAATATGTAGGATGCTGAGGATGCTATATAGTGTAGTTATGGAGTTAAGTGCGTTGTTTTCCTCGACACATCAAATTTTATTTTTCACCGGCTATGTCTATATATATTTTTAAGCTATCTATTTCATAAAATTGTTTTCTAATATTTGAAAATCGAATATGTTAAGTTGTATGTGCTGGTGACATTGCATCTTGCCTAATTGCGTTTCGCAATTAATTGCATTAACTTGGCAAGACGCATCACAAACATTAGGCGAAATGCACCCAGCTGAAATTTTCAGTTATTACGTAGTCACACTTAGCTATAACAATGGTTAAGCAAAACTATGTATCCGTATATGTACCTACTACATTATTCTTTATGTTAGATATGATATACTCAGTATTATCTTAGTGGCTAGTCATAGTGGTTTAGAGGTCTGAGCGTTAGACTGGCATGCCAGTGGTCCCTGATTAGAGTCCAATGTCGGGTATACATTTTGTTTAATTTATTTTAATATTCATTGATAGCAGATTTAATTAGATCGACAGTACATGGTTAATAAATATTATTAACAATTTGTTTCTTCATGTTTTATTCAAGGCGGTTTATTTATCACAAATATTTATTTTTCATTTTTCATTTTTCATAGAACTGTATTATTTGTAAAATTATTTTTATCTTGCGTGCAATAATATTTTACTTTCTACTCGACATGCAATAATATTTTTTATCATGGAAATAATGAATTCATAAACTTCACATAAACGCAGGATGAAGAATAAAGATATTTACATCATGATTACTATGTTTCTAATCACATTCTTGCTGCAGTTATTGGTATAGCTTGTTGTTAGCACGCTATATTACAAAAGACAGTTGACTTAAACAGGGATTTGTAACATAATTAAATTTGAGAAAAAATGAGATTATGTATGCATATTAATAAAGATTTTATATTTATTACTTAATTGTTTAATGTAGCATAAAAATTTTAAAAATTAAGTTTGAATTTCAGCGTTTTGTTTACGAAATTAATTTAATGATGGATATGGATTATAATTAAAATAGTATATTTAAACAAATGTAACAATATGAAAAAGGTGTAGAAAAAGTGCGTACGTTTTTTTATTACACCCCCCCCCCCCTCTCCTTTCCCTGCACGCAAACGCACGCATTTTGCCTTATACCCACCCCCTCTCTTGATGCGTGCGCACTATATGGATGGCCCCTATCCATGTATAGTCAGGGGCGTAGCCAGAGGAGAGCGCTGGGAGCCCGTGCTCCCGCCCTCCAAAATCCTATTTTTCGGAAATTTGAGATGTTTTTGGATATTTCCGAAATCATTCAAAACTTAAATTATCTACATAATGTTAGTATGTGTGGTTTTATTATTGCAGAGTAAATAATATACCAATAAAAGAATATATTTGTCTGTTTATCATTGGTGACTGTAATTCTACAATAGCATTTGGAATTACCCTGGGTAATTTTGGAATAATTTGGAATATCGTCGCTCGCACACAGAAATTCGGTGACTCACTATTAATAGGCGTGTTTGCAATGTGGCCACTATATTACAGGGCTATATTATGTTTAATATTTAATTCTACCAGCGAGAAAAACAAAAGGATATCCAAAACAAAAATCAAAACTCTCTGCCAGACCAGATGGATTGAAAAGCATCATATTTGTCAAGACGTGCACGAGGTGTATGAGCCGTTGGTCAACTGCCTTTATAAAAATATGGTCTCCAGTGGTTTAGAAGCTTGGGACAGAAAAACACTAACTGATGCAAATGATCATTTGACCACCATTATCAGCTCTCAGTTTCTGGCAGCATTTGAAACTGTTCGTCACTCATTTCTGTACACATACGATTTAACAAAGCTTATCCAAGAAACATCAATGGAATTGATACCATCATTTGATGAAATCAACAGAAAATTTGTAAAAATCCAAAAAGTTAGCAACAGCGACGAATCCTTCCAAAAATATTCAGCGAAATGGGGAAAAAGGCTGTTATCTCTAGCACAGAAATAACGAAACCTCGTTTGTGTGGTCGCCAAACTCTCCGAGAAAATCACAGTATGAGGCCAACTTCAACACCAGGAGAATATTATCGCATTACTGTATTTCGACAGAACTTTTCTGAACTCATTGGACAATTAGAAACCCAATTTTCTACCGTTACTAGATTGACGACAGTGGGTTTGAAATTACTGTCCCGAAATCTGCCCCTGATATCGGAGAATTCCATTGAAGATCTTGAAGTCTACTTTTGGGATGACCTGCCATCTCCCTCAGAACTACGATTCGAGATACAAAGATGGCAACTGTCATGGGAAGGGAGTGACCTGGAGAAACCAGGAACAATAATTAACACGCTGCACCATCCTAAACTACACATTCATTCTACTATTTACCCAAATATCACCACAATACTTCGGATTCTGCTGTTGTTGCCAGTCACTTCGTGCACTGTGGAAAGGGCCAACCCATCTTTAGATTTTATAAGATCAGCCAGAAGAAATTCCATGACCAGTGACAGACTCAATGCTTTCTTGATGCTGTTTTCCCACAAAGACATTTCTGGTAGCTTGGACTTGAATAAAGTTTTGAATAGGTTTGCATCCGCAAAGCCCAGGCGTATGTTACTACACCATTCACTATTTTATTATTTTTATTAAACTTTTGTTAAAGCGATATAAAAATTCACCCAGTAATAAACCGATTTATATTCACAAAGTTGGTATACTGATATTTTGTAATTTAAAGACACCTGTAAATTATATATTTTGTCGTACAATGTGTTTTGTTTTTATTGGGTTACAAATATGTCAATATACTGTGATTTCTTATTGTGAAAATTCAGTTTATTAAAAAAAATATGTTGTCGGAAAATTACTAGCGAAGCGCGCACCCTCCCCCCCCCCCCTTGACGAATCCTGGCTACGTCCCTGATAGTGCATGTTAGAGAGTGACAAAAGAAGTTCATTTCTATCCAACATATTTATTGTATACAAAATAAACAGATTGCATCTGGTAAATATAAATAGAATGTTCCATATGAAACAAGATTGTGAGATATACTTTATAATAATTAATTGCCATCCATTTCAATAACAATTGTCAGGCGATCTTAGCTTGTCATATTCTTATTTCACATAATAAGCAGACAAGCTCTTCAAGGATTATTCTATATGTTTACTGGGATTTCCGTTTTACGATTCAAATGACTACACACCTTGTCCCTTTTTAATAAAATTAGAAACTAGGAGCTAGGATTTAGGAGTTTAGGAGTTTCCTACCTCTAGGAGTGAAGTTTGCTCTGTTCAATAAAACTAGAAGCTAGGATTTAGGAGTCTAGGAATCTCCTACCTCTAGGAGTGAAGTTTGTTCTGTTCAATATAACTAGGAGCTAGGAGTCTAGGAATCTCCTACCTCTAGGAGTGAAGTTTGTTCTGTTCAATATAACTAGGAGCTAGGAGTCTAGGAATCTCCTACCTCTAGGAGTGAAGTTTGTTCTGTTCAATATAACTAGGAGCTAGGAGTCTAGGAA
>JAYRBW010069461.1:0-27158 GCA_036023295.1 Invenusta paracnida | reverse complement strand
CTCTCAGTTTTTAAAACAATATTTTGCATAAGCTTTCAGGTAGGTAAATAGTAGTATTGAACTATATGCAGAATTAAAAAGAGAGAACATGCTTTGTATAATTACTCTATGGTCTATATAGGATCAGCTTTTGCTTTTCTGCAGTATCATTAACAATCTTTAATTGAAATCTATTAATACATAATTTCTATTAATCGTAAATTTGAAGAGGAAATCCTTCGAGAAAAAATAATCTCAGATATTATTTTAGAGAGAACGGTACGAAGGAGTCAAATAAATGTGACAATAATGTCCCCATATGTATAATACGCAGGGGTGGCCAAAAGTCACCTGACAGTAAATCAATACTTTTTAACTCCATATATACGTAATACTAGCTTATGTACCTATTGCACCTATGTAATACACCTACGTAAATAATTACATATACATATACACCGACCGTTTAACAATTAAATTATACTATTAGTAGAGGAGATCACTCGTTCAATCTGTATTAATCTGTGTTCATTCACAGTTAGCTATAATTGCCAAAGGATTGCCAAGAGGATTCGATCTAAATTACTCATTTCATTGTTATCATAAATAGGAATAATTAAAACATACTGCAAATCATAGAGTAATAATACATAGAATGTTAACTCTTATTGATTTCATATGTATTGTGTTGTAAATCTTCGTCATTATAAAATTGTTTTATTTCAATGAATTTTATGTAAATGGTCATAACAAAAGTAGTATTAAATATTCGTATTAAATTCATTTTAAGTGCAAAATATACATATTCATACAAGGTTGGTCTTTTGGAGCATGGTTTTTTTTATCTCTATATTCCTAAATACCCACAAAAAAAAGTTGGTGCTATTATCCAGCGTGTAACGATCCTTCATTTTTTTTGGCCCTAAGCGACCTCACTAGTAGAGTATAAGATAAATAAGTTATAGACTTTGCCTAGATCTATTTGTACATTTCATTTGAAATATTATAGTAACAAATAGTAACATACTTTTATACAATAAATTTCGTCTCTAGATAAAGACATGTCATGATACAACGATAAAATTCAACTAGATTTAGAAGTATATCTATATGAATCATTCATTGTTAAAATTAAAATTTCATAAATATATTGTAACGTGAATATAATATAATCCACATAAATATAAGTTATTAAACAAATTAATAAATCTAAAATTTCATTTCACACTGAATAATCAACTACCGTAGTGAGCCATTGAAGTTGTCTTGCAATCGCTTTTCAAAAATGACAAAGTGTTGACTCAATCGTTATCTAAATCTATATAGCGATAGTTTTGCACAATGTTTACCTATGTATATACAGGGTGTTCCGTAAGTCCCCTGCACTTTTTGGATATAAATAAACTTTTTTAAACAAACTATATTGATAGCACATGCAATTATAAATTACATAATTATTAAACAAACTGTTCACAAATAGTCACAAATCAGTCACAATAAATTATCAAATGGGTCTACTTGTAGACCATTATGATCAATACACAATTGGAGACGTCGGAAGGTTCTCTTGTGGATCTTACGAAGGGTTTCATGGTCGATCTTTTGAAACTCATTGGTGATTGTTTCATTTAGATTATCGATATTCTGACATTTTTGGGAGATGATTTGAGGTTTCAATAAACACCACAAAGCATTATCGCAGAAAGAAATATCAGGACTCCAACAGGTCAAGCAATTGGTTCAAATTTACCAACCCACCGATCTTGGAAAAAATTATTGAGGTACGTTCTTGTGATCATTGCCGTGTGAGCTGGAGCTCCATCCTGCTGAAAATGAGCAGAATATAATAATCCCAAATGTTGTAAAGCAGGTATGAATTGTGTTCTCAACATTTCAACATAAATATCTGTAGTAACTCTTTCTTCGATAAAAATCGGGCCAATAAGATGGTCACCTGACATTGCTGCCCATACCATTACACTTAGAGGATGTTGCTGAATTTGCTCCCAAAAATGTGGATTTTGCTTGCTCCAAAAAACTGAATTCATGTTTTTCCCATCATCATAAAGTGCACATTCATCAGAGAAAAATAATTGCTGTTGTCTGCGGGCATTTTAAAACACTTTCAAATACAAATTATACCTTATTTCAGAAAATTTACGGGAGATATAAGAGAACAATATATATTAGATAATCCTAATTATAAAAGTACACATTTCTGAGGATTCGGGCAGTGAAAGTAGTTTAAGAAGCCTAATTTAATAACCTAGATATATGGTCAGTTTTTGGCTTTGGCAGCATAAATAAATTTGTTTGTCTTCGTAATGTCTGTAAAATTGCTTATTTTACTTAATTTACCATCAACACAGATTTTAAGGAAGTTATCAAGATGTCGTCACACTCTGTAAAGACTTCTTATCCAACAGACAACAGTGTGTGATATGTAAAGGCCACAAATCAGAATACCTTCCAACTCACACGGGTGTTCCACTATAGGAACTGTGCCCGGACCTTAATTCTGGCTAAGCTATATCGAGAATTTAGAGACCAGCAGAACGAACCATAAATACGCTGACGATTTATCAATCTACCAACAAGTAAGCAAAGACGATGTAGAAGTCTAATCATCTTTAAATAATGAAACCTATACATCGATCTGAAAGAAAAAGGTTAGATAATACAGAAAAGTTATAACGAAGTGAAGAAGTGGTGCAGCAACAACAACATGGCAGTCTCAGCCAAGAAAATTAAATGCATGACGTTATAGTTGCCTCGCACAAAAAAACAACTGAAATACAAAAAAATCTCCTATGGTGATGGAAAATGGCTAGATGAGGTAGAGAGTAATAAGATTCTCAGTGTAATAATCGATATCAGACTTATCTTCAAAGAACACGTCAACTACATAGAACAAAAATGCCTAAAACGACTTCGCTGGTTAAGCTTTTTGAAACGATGCGGAGTCTCCACTACACCACTTAGAAAGGTTTACTTAGAACGATAAGACCAATGCTTACTTATGCGGCAGAAGCATGGTATGGATTTTTATCTGCAACGCAAAGAGAAAGATTGGAACGTGTTCAACGCATCAGCTGCAAATAAATTCTGCCTGAACACACACATACATACAATGCTTCGTGTGAACAACTGTGCTTACCTACGGTAAAAGACTACATGGTTTTACAAATCAACAAGATGTTCGGTAAGATACAGAACATTGAGATACCGTCCACTTCATGAGAGACTCCCTAAAAGACGACAGGAAATCAGCCAGCGTGGGGAAAAGTCAGCAGGGAATTTTTACAAAAAACTGTGCAGAACTGAAAAGCGAAAATCTTCTTTTTTTCCCCTCTTGTGATTGAATTTTATGAACATTATTTTATTCTATATTGTAACAATCTATGTTTGAAAAATTATTATGTAATATAAACTTATTCAGCCTCTGGCTTTGTTTCTTTTTTTCAATAAACTTTACTTTACTTTACTTTACTTAGATTAGTATAAGATTTAATCTAAGGAAGGCGTTTTTTGTTGAATTTCACTTTAGACATACATATAGACATTCATAATCCTATATGTGTGTCATACTGATGCCGCAATAATTAATACAAATAAAATATTTTTATTTATTACCGTGGAATTATATATTCTTCGACATACCGGCAAAGTAAAAACAATATACTGTATTTGCAATAATAATTGAATGAGGTGTTATAACATATTTTATGTTTTCATTTAAGATTTTTATATTTTACAACAGATATACATATTATATATATATAGATCACGAAAAATATATCAGAAATAAATATAAAATTAGTTCAAAAAGTATTCTTAGTAATATGTTCAACATATTATAATATAAATAAGTTCTGAGTTTGTAGTGGATAATATTGATAATAAACTATATCAAAAGTGCATATAAATAATATAAATATTAAGTATGCATGTAAATATTTACAAAGAATAGTAATGTTTTAAATAAATATTATTAACCGTGTTTATTTGGTTACAAAATCACAAAGTTAGTAATTATGAGTAAAAGCGAAGATAATTTGGTTTTACAGTATAGTATTTATCACATAAGTATCATAGGTATAATATACAGTATATTAGGTAATTTTTAGTATTTGAGATCGACTGTATTACAAAATAAAACACAAATCATACTAAAAGGTTTAAATATATAAACATAATTTAGCAAACAATAAATTAAACATTAGATGAACATTAAACAAGCATTAAATTAATTAAACAATACTAAAACGTTATTAAACTTTAATTAAACACGAAGTAATTGATGTAAGAGTCATTTTATTCAACTTAAAATATTTTAATATTAATATTAATATTGTGGAAAATAATAATTGTTGAGTAAGATTAAAAATCTAAGTAGTTAATTAATTGCCAATTAAATGTACGAGTATAAAATATTCAATATACTACTATTCCTTTTGTTTATAAAATAATATCTCAGTATTTTTGTTGTCAATAGGTCTACACACACAGTAATAAACAATAGATTGTGATTAATGCATTATTATAAATTTTTGTGATATTATACATATATACTTGTATAAAGTTTATTAATTTATTCACTTGAAGATGTATTTTCTAATAATTGACTATTTAACGTTGTGAATAAATAAATTCTAAAAAATAAAATGGAAAATACAAATTTCGTGTGAAAGAGATTATTAGAATGGTTTGCATTTCATTTAAAAATATACTTATTATATATATATGTACTAGTATATATTATAGTACATATATAGATATACTATATTAATTTTAAATTATAAATTAACGGAAAATAATCAATGTTGACTCAACAGCTAAACTCAGTTAGATTGAATAGCAATTTGAAACAATTTTAAGAAACTATTGGTCAGTTCATAAACTTACAACGGTTGAAAATTGACTTTGAAAGATTTATTTACCTTTTATATTTTCTGTCTTATAACTGACATAAAGTCGTAATATATTCAGTGTCGAGCGAAAACAGCATACATATACAAATATTTGTTTGCACACCACTTCGACAATATTTAATTGACTCTGATATTATGACTATTATCAGGGGGGTTATTTATATCATCTTTAAAAAATTATTTATGAACATCCGAATTGTAAAATGAGCAATTTCTTTTTAACGCTACAAAACGGCATTCATAATTAAGGTAATGAAACTATTGATATTAATAATGTAAAGGATATTTATAGGATATAATTATATTATAGAGAAAACATCCTATTATCTCGATTGAGACTTTTACTATTCCAGTAGAACAGATGAATTATTTTCGAAAGCAATAGATAATTTTGAACGTAGAAGTAAAAACTAGTACATTTTAAACACGTTTTTTTAAAGTGTTCATAGGTGACTATAAATATCAACAGCAAATAAAAATACAGAATACAGGGTTGACCAGAAGTAGCTTTACTGAATGTTTATTTAAATATTGATTTATCAATGATGACATAAATTAATGATTAAATGTATATTTATAACAAAATGTTTACAGAACTTCCTAACCTGTTTACAATATGTAGTACCATTATCTTACATGAAGTGTTCCAACCTGTGAATCCTTACTTGAAACTGAATGAGTTCTTGAAGCATGGACAAAAATTATCTTTCAAAATGCCAATAACGTATAAAGTTTAAAAAGGATTTGTCGTATAGCACATGCCCCTCACCTATGTGACACCATCGGTTATGCATTTGAATGAAAATCACAATTTTGAGTATTTACTTTAGGTAGTTATATTATTATAATTAACAATTATTAAACTTTTTTATTATAAAAATATACTTAATTCATAGTCCGTATATTATTTAATAATATTAGCGTTCAGTAAGACTACTTTTGGTCACCCTTGTATTTATGAAACTGTCCTTAATTATGTGCTTTAATTAGTTAAATCCGAATTTTGTTATTATTGTCATTAATAATAATCTTTCCAGAAAATGTAAATAAAAAGTGACAAGCTACAAATTGTATAATGTCTTATATTTAAGTTTGTCACATGCCCTCTTTACAGAAAAAGAGGTAATCTATATTTGGTATGTTGGTATATAATATATCAAATTCTGTTTCTCTGAAGAGGTTCGACACAACGAACTATAAAAAATTGAAAATTTGCAGCTTGTGACTTTGATATTTACTTCTTACATTTTACTTATCATGCTGCTTGAGATAAATTATCACATACTTATATAATCATATAAACTAGTATAAAAATGTAGTTTACCTATGCCAGAAAAAATAATTAATATACCTCAGCTCATAAATATTACATAATATACACATAATTACAAATATTTTATTATACAACTTATAATGTTGATTGGATTAATTATTAAATAATTATGTCTCAACATTACAATTTATGATTTCTCGCTGTTTATCAATAAATCAACGTAATAGATAAATAATGTGTTATACTTTCGAAAATGATGAAAAATTATAGCTGAGTAATTGACAAAAGGCTCATTATTGTTACAAAATCATAAATATTATCAAATATGTACAGTTCGGTGGAAAATTTCGGTCAATTTTATTAATATATATACATGCATATATATGTACCTTATTAACATTATTTAATTATAAAAATATTGTATTTATTCTGGAAAATTACCTTATAACATGAAATATCTACATCGTGCAAAAAATCTACTATGTCTGTACGTTATTGTACTTCATATTCATGTATACTTATTATTTTTGTTAGAGTAATAATAGTAATAGCATTTTGTTGAGTGTAACATAATAAAAAGATAATGTAGTGAGCGACTCTAACACTGGGAAAATTATTTTATAAACACTTAATCTATACACCTTTCAAGTAAAGTGGCAAGTATAGGTTTACAAAAATATACAATTTAAAAAATTAAAAATAAATATATTTCTGACATAAATTGTTCGGAATGATAAAAGAAATGAATATAGATTACTAATAAAAAATTCTGAAACTATTGGAAATCTATCGGAACTTATTGCAGTTTATCTTTAAGCTTACGCCTCTGAATACTGTTAGCGCATTTTAAATCTAAGGCAAGATTTTTCCATACCGTGAGTAAGTCGTCGCAACTTTTGAATCCATGTGAAGATATTACAGATTTAGTCATTTTATATGGTCGAGTAGCATATATATCTCTGATATGAACAGGTGCGATGTGGAGTTTGAACAATATTAAACCAATAAAAACGTCATCGAATCTGTGAAATTTTGTATAAGGAGCACTAATGGCAATTAGTCTAGCTAACGGCATTGACATCACCATTGTCCCTGCAGTGGGGTAATCAGGAAATTTGCCGAAAGCATACTCCCAGGTACTCATGAACCATTTATTAAGCCAGCTACGCATTGGAATAGCACCGAAATAAACAAATCCAGAAACATACTGGGGATAATGTAAGGGGTGCACTCTCTTGACTAAGTTAACCATTTCCCAAGGGTTAACAAAGTAATCGTCGTCAACGAAAACTATGAAGCGGGCATCAGAACAGTATTTGGTGGCGAAGTCCAGTCCCATCATAAGTTTGTAAGTGTTGTTGTAATAATGGTCAATAAAATCCATTTGTACGATATCCTTATACTTACGGGACTCTTCATTAACTTCTTTCTCAAGATAAGGGTACTTAGGGATTTGTCCGAGTAGAAAAACCGTCCGTACCCGCATTCGATCGTCACAGTCGGGTTTAGCCCATGTATTTCGAATAGTCTGTCGCGAAGAGAACTGATCATGAGTTGTCTTCACCAATATCAATAAATGAACACTGTCCAAGTCGCAGAGATTTCTATTAAGATTAAGATAACGAAAAGGCAACAAGTTGATTGGTTTAATGTCATTTAGCCGAGGATCCTTGTTATTGCTCATCTCAATAATTTTATAGAAGTCTATTTCCAGAGGATATCCGAACTCCTGCATGGGACGAGAAGTGATGTACTCGAACAGCATAACAGTGTAAATAACAATTAGAAATGAAGAACATATGGCAAAAAGTGACATCAATAAAATAATACTTCGTGGTTTTTTCCATAAAAAGACATAATAAATCCATCGTAATAGATAGTTCGAATCTCGACCACTAGTCCATCGTTGCAGAAGTCCATTGCACCCGATAAAGCGAACCATAGTCATAAGGAAGGTAACGTTTTGGTAATTTATTTGCTCACAAATTTCAGTTTTTTTAACTTTCAAAGGAATATTAAATAAGTTTGTATAAAATATCATCCACTGATTAGACGTTAATATCGTATTGAGGTATTATTAAGTATGTTGTAAAATAACTCGTCAATGAAATGCACCTTGCACCCTAGCCTATTAATGCATAGATATATTATTACTGTGTTCAATCTACGAACAATAGTTGTTTACTGATTAGATAACCTGGAACAACCAATCAGAGCAAGCTGTAAGTTCTTCTAGTAAATGTTCTTTCATTGTGGCAAACGAATATCTTTGAACGACATATTTATATATTTTAGAGATATGATTATTACTATAGAATTGAACATGCATAACTATTTCAATAGATAATACAGAAAACGTAGATATATTTCACTTTAATCAGTATTTTGGATCATTTAAATTTGTAAATTCTTATCGTTTAATCGATGCTATTATCCAATTTATTACTTCAATATTGAAAATCGATTCATTTAATGTCCTTGTACTTTAAATCATTTAATAATTCATTTATAATAATTAATTTACTGTACAGAATGTTAAGAATATAATAAATTAAATGTCACAAAAAAAATGTTAAAATTTAATAATTACATCCTAACAATATATATCAAATATTAAAAAACAAATAAATATATATTGAAATTCATTTCATGTTGATAATTAATCTAACGTCATTACAGTTATTGAATGTAATTGGAGACTTGGGTCCTTAATTAATTGCTCTTGATTTACTTTCCACGGATTTTTTGTTTCATCACCGTATAGTACTGATGACATGATCATTTCATACGAGTTCGTATCAATGTACTTTAGCTGCAGTTGTGGTTTCGCTGATGCGTCCCATTTTCTTTTTGAGAATTTCCCAATGCACATCACCCTAAACAAATCTATTTTGTGCAGTCCGTCTAAGGCTTGTGTTTGATACGAATTCGTTGGGACCTTCTGGAATGAATTGCATTGTGTATTTGTCGCATTTTGAACCAAGTGATGCCGCTTTATAACAAATATTCGTTTTGGGATTTGGAATAATTGCTAGATAAAAGGCTGAGTGTCCTGGCATGTTTTACATTTCTGGACGATAAATATGTTTAAATAAATTTTATTTATTTTTAATAAATATAAATTAAATCAAAAATAAATAAAATTTTATTATTTAAATATATAAATAATCTGGGTGATAAATATTTTTTATACAATTCTGCAGGACATCTGCACTTATATTTCCTAGCATATATAGCTGCGTTGCCTTTGAAAATTCTTGCACATTTGAGTCCAAATTTCTTATTGTTTGATACTTTCTCAATGTATAGAAAATATTTTATTCCATTTTCGTCGGATAGTAAAGAAATTTGTGCATTCTCTTCACATTCTAAGTCGCATTGCTCTTGTGCTGCTCCTAAACTGAAATGAATTCCAAAATATAAAATGATTGTGTATAGAAGCTGTTTGGGAAAAACCGATCCAAATGATCTATTTTCCACATCTTGTTTTCTTCTTCCAGAAATATTGTCTTCGCTTTTTTCTTTTATTTCACTGTTCTAAATTCAATAAGCTCTTTGTCTGAAAATAAGGAAAGGTTCCAGATTAAGTTGTTGTTCAAATAAAATTGTATAGCAGAACATATTTGTTTTGTGTTTGTGGTGGATGTACTCCTGGTTATTAGTTTTCTCATTTCACAATAAAAGAACCTCAAGCAATAATTTAAACCGAAACAACTAAATTCTTCAAGTTCAAGGCTTTTTAATACGTTAGGTAGATCATCAGTTCGACATCTCCATTCAGCACACTAGACATTGAAAAGATTCATTCCTCAATTCAATTTTTTAATTGTGTATTTTGGAACAGCATCTTATCTAAGCTCTATGCTATATAGTGTTCTCACTAGTAACTACAAATCTAGTGCCATTTCCTGGTGTTGATTCTTCGTTGCTTCCCACTGGATTCTCCAATTGTGACATTAACTTGTCGCATTCTTCAAAAATGTATTTTCATCCAAATCCATCTCTGCACAAAGTCCATGTTTACTACTAATCTTATCTAAACAAAAATCACAGCGTTGCAAAAAAAAAAAGCCATGAAACGAGCTCTCAAAAGCAAAACGTTAAAATGATATTGATGATATGAAGTACAGCCATTAATGAAAGTGATATAAAAATGGCGCCAAAATCGAATTTTTATAATGCTTACTGTTAGAAATATACACATACACATATAGACGAAAAAGTAACATGTACCTAAATTATTAGTTTTACTATTTTATATAAATTTGCTTATTATGTAATAACTAGACATGTATTTATGTGAGTTTATTTGTTTCTTGTTTCATTTCTTTACTCTATAGGGTCAATACGACTGTGATTATAGATTTAAAGCTAAAGTATACGTTCAGAGGGGCTTAACTTTATGTATATAAATATAATTCTTATTGTGCCTATATGCAATCTGTTAACTTATATATTGTTCAATTCAGCGTAAGTAAATCAATCCTTTTACTCTATCAAATCAGAAAAACTAAATATTTCATTACTTGTAACTCAACTTTATATTTCGATTTCTAATGTGAGTCACATTATTTTAGAGTTTTATATAAAATACTATTATTTTTATGTAATAAATTTTAATTAAAAGCAAAATTTTACTACAAAAATGATCAAAATAAATAAATTTACGCAGAATATACAATTTAATAAAGATTCATAACATTTATATGTTCATTAACTAGAATCTACTAAATTGGAATTCTGACTTATATGATTTATAATATGTCACTGTGTCTTTTAATTGAGTTTATGCATTCCAAAAGCACTTCAAATGATTGAAATGTATATCATTTTTGTTCATTTTTGTTATTTTTGTATTTCGGCTTGGACGATGTCTGAAATTTTAATATTCTTCGACATATACACACATACATAAATCAATAATCATAACTTCATTAAAGTAACAGTACTGATAAAGTGTCAAAATTTGTGTGAGAATTCACTGAAGGTCATTTTTTGGTATAGGTAACCATAGAGTAAGTATCCTTACTCTATGTAGGTAACTTTAAAAGTGAATTTTTTTTTTCATAATTATTTGCTCTGTATTAATGATGTTGGCATCATTTGAAAAATTTAAATTAGATTTTTCTTTCTGTAAATAGATTTTTGTATCATTTTACTTTATAACTAATCTCCTTATCGTATAGAAATCTAAAAAATTATATTACTAATATATTAAAAATTATACTCTACATTCCAACCTATTTGGAGAACTAAAAATGTAACAATAAGAAAATTTAACAGAAATTTAGACTTTAGCTTCGCTTTTCGAGTGTAATTATATAATTAGTTTATAAACAAATTATACAAATACTATTAAGCAATGGTGGTTCCAAAAATTCCAATATTCCATAAGAGACATTCGATCCAAATATAATATTGTTTGATTTCCTAAAATCTTTTTTGACATTGATATGATTTTTTTATATATTGATAACTATGTTTCTTCTATTTAAATATAGGTTAAGGCATTTTACTAAATGTAATTATTTATATGAATTTTATTTTCTTGATGTTTCTTAATTTTCTCAAACATTTTCTTAAAAATGTTACATTCTACTTTTGTTTAACATTTTATAGAGAGTAATATATATAATAAAACATTGTGCATTTTGTGTATTTGATAATCATTTGTAGCACACAATTTTACCCGACTTAAGCATTTCACTTAATTTAATCAAGTCTTAGTGTTGAGCAACAATATGTGACAATATATCTCCGTTAAATTTTGTGCTTAAATTTTATATACATTTATGGGTAGTTTAAAGAGAAAAAATAAAGTATTCAAACTATAGACTATCTATATATACTTTTGTAAAGAAAACCGATATTAAATATTTGTTGAAATAGATAATATTTAAACTAAGTAATACGGAAGCAGAATCAAGCATTCTTTGTGAAGTGTGTAAAAAGTTACGTTAATGATTACATTAGATTTTATGACTGGAGATCCTGAGATTTGGAGAGATCTGGACCTTTCAAATAATTTTTAATGAACTTCGCCGCCAGACTCCCCAATTTCACACTGTAATAACTAATAATACTATCCTCCTGTGATAATACGTAATGATTAGTCTTTGGCATTGTTCCGTGCTTTATGAATAATTAATTTTATTGAGGAAATTGTAAAATGCACTATATATATGTATGTATATTCTCTTTACTGATTATCTTCTGGACCAAATTTGGTTTAAGAAATTTAGGAGTTATTTCTATATTTTTATCTTTATGTAACAATTAAACTCTTCGTATAATTTAATCAATATTTGGTACAAGAATTTACTTAAAAGAAGATTAATTGTTTATTAATGATAAAAATAATCACATTACAATTGGAATTCTCTATACAAGTAATATTTATAATATTTAATGTATTTAATAGAAATAATTTTTTACACCACAGAATTTTTATATTATATTTCCGTAGTTTAAAGGAATATTAAATAATTGTATTTGATATTTTTTCAATGGAAATTTTTAAAAATATATATATACACTGTATTAAAGTTCGTTTTAATAAATTTTCAAATATTTGACATAAAAATCGACACTTACCTTTTTACTAAGCAGCAATGTTTGAAATTTACGCTGTTTACTGTTTTTGAAATACACACGTCAAAATTTGAAAAGCTCAATAAATTCGAAAACTATATATTTCGCTATTAGTGTGTAAAAAATTTCCTCGAATTTCCATCAAAAATTGAGTTTATACACATTTTTATAATATAATGAATTATTACTTTTTATATATGTTAATTAAATTGATACAACTTGAAAAGATTAACATAATGATTAAATTTTCACGTTCATATTTTGAAGTCGTAAAGAAATAAAAGAGAAAATTCCAATTTAAATTTAAATTTAAATTTATAAAACCGAAGACCGTCCTCGGATTTCAAATGTCCTCTATTTGGAGGGGTGTATTCATGGGTATGTCCTCTAAATTCACCATATACGCACGCACTTCACACACCAGCCTATATACATTATATATATATATAAGGTATTTTACTTAAAATTTATGTAAAATTTTTGTCCCCAGAAGGGGACAGATGTCCCCAGAAGGACATAACCATTTAATGATTATGTCCTTCTGGGGAAATTTAAGCTAATTTTGTTACTAATTTTGTTACTAATTTTGTTACTAATTTTGTTACTAATTTTGTTCTTATACACCAAGTTTAAAATATAGCAAAGCATAGCTCTGACTCAGAAAATTATATCTTATCTTATATTTGTTATACTATTTCATTGCGTATAACACATTATAACACATAACTCAATTTCTTTAAAAGTATAATATTACACCTCTCTAATAGATATTCATATATCTAAGAGGTTTAGAATACGATGTTTCCAGCATAATCTACGTCTAATCAAAGTGTTCAAATTAATATAATGTTTGACAAGTGTTATAATAATGTTAATAAATGAAATGAAATTGATAATAAATGTTAGATATTATAATAAGTATTGATAATGGTCATAATCTAACATGTTAAAATGAGCGACAAACATTCTTATTCCATACATCTGACTGGTGTAATGCAGGAGATTTGCTTATTACATGTTAATCATATTTCTTATTTAAATAGGTACAGTAATATAATATGTTTAATGCTAAATCTATATGATTGGAAATATAATATACATATAATTCAGATATAAATATAATAAGACACATCAACAATATAGGTACCTAATTGTTTTGATCATCAGTCCATTTCTTATCAAGGGAACATTACTATAGTTCTAATGTTTTAATTAATTATTGTTAACATTTAATTTATTACGGATGCCTTAATAATTATTTCAAAATTTTTATTCAGTCACAGCTATGTTTATATTTACCTCTCAATGACATAAAAAGATTTATTGTACAGTTAGACAACGCCCATGTACAAAATCGTCAACTTAATATTTATATAATATTTGTATATTTCATTGGATATTCAAACAAATGAATTTCTGAAGAAGGCTTTTATAAGTTTTTAATCCTTTAAAAATGTTCGCTCCTACATATGTTTCGACATTACATTAATATAAGTACATTAATATAGATGTATAATTCTGTATTTCCACTCCTTTATTTCATAACTTTGCTTTTTTGATCAATAAATGTTATCTTATCTTTTCCATTTTTCTACAAATTACCCACTGATTTTAAGTGAAAATATACATGGAAGCAGCCATATATATATTAGCATGTCGAAGTTGTTGTAATTATAAATTTAAATTTAAATTATATATTTTTAATATAGCTTCTTTAATTTCAATAAAACGTACAATTTGAATACATTTGAAGTTTTTCGGTGAAGTCCCTACTGCTCCTATATGGGAACATACCTGTAAACTATATGTAAACATGCAGAATTATATTTTTTAAATAGTTTTTTCTTATCTACATTGATAGTATAATGTTTTCTGAATTTATTTTTTCCATATAACGACAGTGGGGGATCAAACTAAACTATCAAGACAATTACAATCACAATAACAAATCATTTTTATTTTCAGAACAAACTACGTGTGTAGAAAATTTGTTTAATAGCCCATGAGTATTTTGCCCATTATAATTTAATATCGTATATACAAAAAAACATGTTTAAATAAATATAGATAAAATAGATTTTAAATAAAACAAACACTTGACCATGTGTCACAGCAAAATATATAATAAGGTAAACAGGAAACATCATCGCTTAAAACAATATTTCACCATTGCAAGCATAAATTATTTTATCTCTGTAAAACATCTATCACAGCAACTAGTCTCCAATGAATTATATATAACGTATATTATCTTTATAAACTAGAGATTAACTATTAACTATTAGAAAATAAATTAAAATAATATTTATAGTTGATTGCAATAGCAAATATCGTCAGTCTTTGTCGGTGTATTTATGCTCGTACTAGCCTGAAACTATGCAAATATTACTCTCTAATCCATTAAACTAGTTAATTTTTTGCTCTATTATTTATTTTACGCATATATGGTATATAGTTTGCAATATGGATAATTGTTTACAATATTATACGTATTTATATATATATATACGAAAGGCTAATTTAAGATGCCACAATACTAATTATCAACTCTCAGTTAACATTATAATCTCTTAACGCAGTATACCCAATTATATACTAATTGTGTCAACATTTAATTTTGCTTGGACGCATTTGATATGGCCTTGTCAACATTTGGTCTGACGAAATACGCAATTTTAAAATTCAAATATCAGCCGTCTCTATTAGATCGGACGTCGACGCATTTGTTCTGTCACTCGACTCTATTAGATCTGACGTCGACGCATTTGTTCTGTCGCTCGTCTCTATTAGATCTGACGTCGACGCATTTGTTCTGTCACTCGTCTCTATTAGATCTGACGTCGACGCATTTGTTCTGTCGCTCGTCTCTATTTGACCGAGAAAACCTATACAATATTAAATTATTTGAGCAACATATATATACTACATGCAGAAAAATAAAGGAGATTCTGAAAATAATATTCAAAAATATTAGTGTCAATAACTACATAATACATTGATATAATTTTATTAACATAATTTTGAATACTATTAAATTATAAGAATTATTTTCTTATTATCCTTAACATATCTTTATCTTATGTTATATTTATACTATGAAAATGTCGCTTAAATTATCATTATATAATAAAATATATGAAAATACCTATATTGTATGCTTTACTTTAATAAATAAAATGCCTTGGGCAATTATGGATCACCATGTATATTATTTGTGTATATACTCTATATTAAATATATACAATTTAATACAAAAAATTCACACATTTTATGTCTTTGTAGTCAGATATAAAATAATATATCTGCAAAAATCAAAGACTCTCGCTCTAACAAACTTAATACAGAAATTTAACGAATAATCTTTATAACAACACCTTTTTTATAAAAATATTAAACACTGAAGATAATCCTGAACACATGTCGACCTGTACGTAGTAGATATTATACGGTTATACATATCAAACGCCAAACATTATGTATTTTTCGTATATTGACTGTTCTTGTTACACCAATTCCAATTTATATACATACCATATTTCATATATAATAAAGTATATATTACTTTTCAATTAATTTTGAAGGGAAAAGTGCTATAGTTCCAGGAGGAATTCATAAGTGAACCTTTTCTATGAAATCATGGGCGTGTACATTATGTGGGGAAACAATTGGGAATATATGCTAATTTTCAGAAGAAAAAAAGTCGTTATTAAATAATATTATAATATTTCAAACATAATAAAATAGAACTATTTACATCAATAAATAATATATATATATATACATATGTATCTATATATATATAAAAGAAAAAGAAAATCAAAAACGTTAGTTTAAGGGAGTATCGCCCAACGAGCTACCTAATATTTGGTTTTTATTTCTGCATAAAATAATACTTGCATGATTAAATGTGAATTTAAAGGTATAAAAATACATTAATAGTTTGAAATAACTCGTTTAGTTAAGCACAAGTAAAAATGTTACGGAATTAGAAACAGGCGTAATGGCATTACTTGCGATATATAAATTCTAGATATCAATATAATAACACGGATAACTAGAATTTAGTGCAAAGATATGTAATGTTTTCTTTTTTCAAATCAATAAATGAGTAATGGTTAAAAGTTTATAAAATTATAAAATTAACAGTATCAGTGTTTATAACTGGTGGATTGTGTTCAATTCAAATATTATGATTCTGGCGGATAAACAAATTGCTCAGTACTATCATAAGCACAAACAGCAAAATCTTTTCGGTAACGAGAAGTCGGGGTGGTGAAGCGTTTACTGAAATAGAAAATTACAATAAACAACAGAATTAGAAGAAAAAATGCCACAATTGCCAAAGACTGATAATATCTAATTCTTCTGTAGTATAAATATTTGAACGTTAACCTCACAGAGCTTTTGAATGAGATTCCATTTCGATATTTCTCGCGCTATAGCGTCGATTATATATAATACAATATAAAAAATGGTATTTCACAATATCGTTTAAGCTCGTTATCATTATCTTTTTATATTTATATTTCAGAGGCCGTATTCATAAAGCTCGTCGAGAATCTCGTGGAGGTCGTCAAGAAATCCTATGAGCTCCGTGAGTAATTTACGCACAACTTAATATCGTATTCACAAAGTCACTGAAAATCGTCGGGGTTTCCCTCATTGCTCTCTTACTGTTACTATAAATGGAACAACACGCGCGCTATATGCGTTCCATCCAGACACATAACAATGCTGGGAAACGAAGCAATCTCTATGAATTTTTGCTTTGTAGTTATTAAATCATTGTCTTTGGGTAGTTTTACAAAATCATTTAATCTGGCAGTCAGCGCATTAGATACCTACTTTAGGTAGTTATAATCCTGGAGACTGTGAGATAGATCAACAGTATCACCAGTAACTGCTTGATATGATCCTGTAGCATAAAAACATAAGGCTATCATTAATTGTAATTCCGTGGATATTGATAAATTTTGTTGTGTTGTTGGTGCTATAAATCCTTTCTAATTAAGTCACACAATTCACGAACACATTCTTTTGTAAATCTGTATCGACGATAAAAGTCCTTGTCGGAATATTCGAGAAATGCGTCTAAGCGAAAGCGAAATATTCTTTGTTGACAACTATCTTCATCAACATCATCCAAATCCATAAATGCTGCCATTGCTGTAATAACTGTATAAGTACCTTAGATATAATCTGTATATTACTATAAGTATTTAAGTTTATGCAGTCACAGATTTAGATTTGCACTAATAATAATGCAGTACCTATTTCCTAACCTAAAGAGTTTTATAGCTATTCCTCCGTGATTAAATCTCGCCTAAAATCCGCACAACTCTCGTCGAAAATTCACCCAATTTTCCTTTGTGAATACGATATTTTATAGTTTCGTGAATTTACCATCCATCTTTACTTCGCAGAGTTTTATGAATACGGCTACAGTTTCATTTAGTTTGGAAGTATACTACTAGTTGATATAATAATATGTAAGGCAATAAATATAATTTTATTACATTTTGAAGGAAAGAGGAATAATGCGAGCCTATGTAAAATAATTTATAGATATATGTATGTATGTATGTATGTATGTATGTATGTATGTATGTATGTATGTATGTATGTATAGATATATATGAATGTTTAGAAATGAATATTTCTTTTTTTATTTCCCACGCATATTATTTAAAATAGTTGAAATTTGATAAACAAATTAAAATAAAGTTTAATATAAATGATAAGAAAATAACAAATAAGATTTAATAAATAATAAGGGGATAGCTAAGTAATAATGAAAAATAAATAAATAAGACTAAAATTAAACTATAGAAAATAAACTGTACAGTATAAATATTCAAATATCAAAATATAACGGCATAGCTAATTTTATCGTTTACAATATTTTAGATGCGAAATGCGACAGCTTCATTGAGTAACTCTCGATAGTGGGGTAGATTACGCTGAATCTTTACCACCCTTAATTATTATCATTTTCATTTATAATTTAGTCGTAAGCATGGAGATAAGACTACACGGAATAGTGTTACAAGCATTTTTTTAGACCAGCATCATTGCATATTTAAATATTTATTTATTTATCATAGTATAGTTAAACTGGCCTGCACAAATTAATTAAAACAATTCCCATCTTTATGCCAATTTATTTTTAATACTGCCTATCACGGGACTGCTCAAATGTGTATGGCAATATACATACATATATGGCACTAAATGTTGCAAAACACCATTATAAGAAAATGTCAGATAGCTGATACTACGGATAGTCTGTGGATTTTTAATTATAGAAATCATATTTAGAAAGACATTCTTCACTACACCCCTCCCTTCTCCCCCAGAAATCTGGTAAAACGATTAAATAAAACTTCCAAATCTTAAATATATATGAGTATTTTGAATTAATTACTGAAAAAATAAATTGTAAATAACATACGCAACAAAAATAAATCAATAAATATTGGGACCTAACTCCAATAGCCCTTAAATCCAATATCTAGAATCGTCTGTTTTTAAATTGCTTTCACTAATTCTCATTATTGACTTATTATTTTGTTTACGTTTTAACAGGTATTGAGCATGTGTACATATATATCCTACATATGTAGATGTATTAATTAGCTGTAATTCGTTAATTCGTAAATTAAAAATATGTATCAAACTAATTGGACTCTTATAATGTACTGAAAATTTTGAAAAATTATTATAAAATAACATTTTACTATATATATAAATAACGATATAGTACCCATAAGTATTATTATTCAAATTTTCAATATGTTTAAAATTAGTATTTTTCAAAACTGTAGAAAATTGTAATTTTTATTGCGTCTATTAAATCAATGGAAATTATTATTTACAAAATATACGTTTAATCTCAATGTGACTTTTGATTGTCACAATTACTTTTTTTTTGTTATTTCTTATTTATTTCATATACATCACATAAATTTTTGTCGATATAAAATCGTTTTATTTTAATAAATTTCATGCAAATAGGGTTACAAAAAGTAGTATTAAATTAATTTTACGAGCAAATATCTATTAATTTTCAAACAATTTAACATACGTAAGTTGTGTGTAAAATATAATTTATTGCCTGTATATATCTAAAACTGTTTTACCACATAAACTGCTTAACTGCTGTCAGTTTTTGAAACATTATTTTATTATACCTACATATTATTCAGTTGTTGTTATAATCATAATAGTTGTTGTATAATCATAAAATTAACTTGTGAAAACTTAATTTGTATATTCAAAGAAACATTGAAGTTAAATCACATGAAATTTTTTAGCCATATGCTATTGATTAACAGGCTATTATATTTGCATATTATGACATACATTTGATATATATACAAAACAGGAATCGAGGAATTCTAAGGCAATTATTTGTGTAGGTATATACGTGAATACGACGAGTCCTTTATTTTGTTAGAGACGCCATAAATACTAAGTTTTTTAACTTAATAGAATCTAAGTACGCATTACGTGATTTTCAATGCATTTCAAACATATTTATAAACGCACATGCAGAAATAACTGTTTGAGTTCAATAGCTATAAATATGAATACAGGCACGTATTAAGTTTATAGTCATGGGTAATTATGATTAGTTCAATACCACATTATTGATTTTGTGCTGTTACTCTACTTCTTTTTCTTTTTGGTAAATCGACAATTACGCTTCAAAATTTTTTCAATTATAAGAGATACTAAAAATTTATCATGACTCCATATATATATATATACTATATAGCCATAATAATGATTTTTTCTAAAGTGCACTTTCAATTTAATATATCAATCTCTAAAATAACTTCTAGACATACCACAGAGTGCTAAGTATTGCACAATAGAGCCTACTTCTTTTATCATTAAAGTTCTGATGTTGACGAGTTCAAAGGGAAATAATGCCCCTGATTGCTTTTCTCAGATTTCAGTGTATTGCTTACCTAAAGAAGTATGATATCCTTTTTCTTAGGCGCCTATATCCATATGATTTCATAGAAGATATAATTATACGTAGTTAAGCGCCTTCTGCAGGAATTGTGGTTGAGTATGCAAGAATGTATAATTGCTTTTTATACCAACAAAGTCATATATGCAATAAGATACATGTGATAAAATTAGCTATATATTACTTTTTAATTTCCCGTATAAAGGTAATTCGGACATTTATTTTTGACCGCCTATATAAGAAAACCAATTATTGAGAAAATTATAACTATTAACTGAATATTTGGGTGCAAAATACTTTCGTAATAATTTCTCCCTAATATTATGATTGCATCAACTTTTAACCTTTTTTCTTATTAATGAAAAATAGGAAGCCAAGCGGACACATCATTTTGAAATAAATTTGAGTTTGTCGATGAATTCATGTATAATAAGCATAATCTGTATGTGTCACACATCCCTGATGGGGAAGGTTTTTTCTGACAGTGGTCAATTGTATTGTATTTTTCTAAAGCTATAATGCGAATACAATGGATGGATGGATAATCCTCGAGTGAGGTTTGAAGAAAACTGTAGTCTATAAGTACAAACTATGAAAAAAGTAAAAAAACGTCGGGAAAAGTTCTGAATAATAACCATAATATTAGTAATTAACCTAGATGGACGTGGCTATATTTTACGTCCAAATTGTTTTAAGATATTATTCTACATAAATATTTAACAATATTCAATTATACATTGTATAATGTATTTCATGGTGAATTTCAATATTTGTTGGCCAATAAATTATATTTTCTCATATTTAAAAAGATATATATATATAACTAAAAGTTGATCAAATCTATATGAAAACAATATAATACATACTTCTATGGTCCAAGCTAGTTCAGGTACAATAAAAATGTCAATTATATTTTGATCGACAATTATTATCATCTTTGTAAAATGCAACAACAAGTTTGTAACCATTAAACCCTAATATTATATTATAAGATAAATGGCATTCACGTTTTTTGGGGAAATATATATACATATGATTTATGTATATATATATATCTTAATTAATTAGTCGTAATAGGCATAAACTAATCAATCGATAATTCGTTAAATACTGCATCGAAAATCAGTTTATTAAAGCCAGGAATAAATACGGTGCTGCAGTGTTTATATAAGTTGTATTTATAAAAGTATGTCGCAGCGTTGACTATTAATATTTCTTTATAATTAGTTAATAATAATGTTAATATAAATATTATTTAGTTAAGCTAATAATATTTGCGCTAGTCTCTCAGAGTCCAAGAGTTTCTAGTGGTAATTTCTAATTTGGTAGTCTCACTATAGGCAACAGGCACTAATGAGAGTCATACAAGATTAAATTTATTTATAGCTCCTGTGGAAATAGATTTTAACTATTCTGGTCCAGATGTCCAATATCAGTAAATCAGAATAAAGTGTGATAATAACAAAAATAATGCTGAATTAATGAATAGTAGTTTACTATTTAATATCTGTAATAATTTATGTTATATACTATATTATAGATGTATACATATAAATATAGTATAATCCCAGAAAAGCGTAAATACAATTTACTTTATTTGTATTTCCAACTTGGTATATAGTACCAATTGTTATGTAACGAATATGTCAGAGTAAGTGGTATTTACAGACATATCGAGGACTTTGGTTTTCTTCATAAACTGCGTTTCAGTATTATAGATATTATGAAAACACTCATACTTGCCGAATGAATTAAAAAGGATTGAATTCGTGCATCTGTTTGACCTTTTCAATCAAACATACACACTCCTATATCTCACAAATTCATTAAAATTTATAAAATGTTAGATTGTTAGATTGTGAAGGATTTCATAAATATAGTAATACTAATAAATATATATAGACGGTTGAATTATTTTTGAAGTTTTGAACAGTAAATATCATATTATCACTATAGAAGTAATAATAAACAGTATATACAATAATGAACTGATTCAATTTTAGTCTATGTATACATAAAGGTCGTATTTCTATACTTTTATTGTCTTAATGCAATACTTATAATAATCGCTACAAATGTGCTTATGCGCACAAATATTTCATATATTTATTATTACATTTTACATTATTCTACAAATGATACTGGCAAAATTATAAAAAATGTGAATGTTTTAATCGTTGCTGATAGAAATTGTTTTTTCAATTATATATTATATGTATGTACCTACTTGAAATTTCTATATTAAAGTAATTTGTTATTTTTGGTGAATAGTCATACTGTCTTTGAAAAATGTGCCTTTTTATAAAGGTGCCTTCTTCATATGTAGTGTGTTCCCCAAAAATGTTTACATTGCTCACAGCCCAGTAATTTTCTATATATGAAGACACAGGAATACTATAGTGTTCAAAATAAAATAGATTTCATACACCAACTAATTTAAAGGCTCTTACTTTAAATACCATTTATATATGACATTAATTATATCCATGTCAATTTCTATATATACAATATAGCTATTTAATACTTAAATACATTATATCACTGAAAACCGACCGAATATATCTACGATAATTGGGGGAAACGTTCAGGCATGTATCATAGAAAAATATTTATGTTCTATAAAATTGAGCATAAAAAAGGTAGAAGTCATGCTTTGTACCTAATTATAAAAAATATTTAGTTGTCCGAAAAAGTATTGATATATTTAATAATTCACGTTTATTTAACTTATCATATTTTTTTGTATACATTACTTGAAATTTTTTGGAAATGGACATTTCATGGGTGTGCATATTAATTTACTGTCTACTTTTTAGTGAAGTTTTAATTTGTATGTTAAATGTAGTGAATTATTTTATTATACAGTATACTTGTGATTTAATTTATAGTAGTAAAATGTATTCCCGTGTCATAATACAATTCTTAAAATTGCTCCATAAATATACAAAGTAGTTTATTTGAGTTATTTTTACACAACTTTATATTCCATAAACCGCAAAAAGCAGCAATAGTTTACATTCTTTAGGATGTACATATTGTGAATATCAATGCTTACATTTACTCCAAAATTATTCATTTTGGCACAAATGTATCACTTTATTCCAATTCTTAATATTTTAATTAATCCTAATATAGTAAAAAAACTGAAATGTCAATGTACAGGGATTTTAATTATCAAGCTAAAAACAGAGAAGCCAACGATAATTTGAGCCACTATTTGACTTGTCATAGTTTCAATTCCCAATATATTTTCCCTAGTTCCCACATATATACAATATATTGAGATACATATAAAATGTGGAAGCTTATAATAATATAAATTAAGAATAACTTTTATTTTGACAAACAAATGAAGTGCAATTTTTATTATTATGGTAAATGTTCATTTCATAATATTTTTTTATTCAATAGTCTTAATTTATTGACTTCACCAAAACTTAGTTGTTTTATATCTAATTTTATACATACCTATATATTTTAGTTTTCTTTACAAACTTACCTAAATTAAGAACAATAAAATCGGATTTAAGGTTTTTCTTATATCCAAATCCGGCGACACACCACAGAACTTTCATGTGATGCCAAGGTTGAAGCTGAAGAATCCCGGACACAGACACATTGTACTGTCCTGAAACGTTAGAATTTATAATTCACATGAAGGAATATTAAAATATAATTATAAATTGAGGTATATTTATTCTTATACTAAGTATTCATTTGATTCCTAAGAATTAAAAAACAACAATTGAATGTGCAATAACAGGAGGCTATATATTATATGTAAGACTATAATATACCGATTGAAGGACTATTTTTAAACGTAAATTGATAAACATCTCTTTGTTTAGTTTAGTAAATTTAAACAAAAATTATTTTTAGTTTTCTTCTGTTTGCTTAATAAAGACGGGAAATTCAGAACACTAATATATTTCGTAACAAATCATAGGATTTAATTCTACGTTTACGCAACAATTTATGGTGCAGTTGTGCAAGTTCGAAAATGTAAGCGACGATTCTTCGATTGAAAAGTTTTTTATTTCGGAATGCTCCGCAAATTTTAATAGATCTACGTCCATCCCATCTTTGAAAAAATCCTCAATACTGCCATTTCTGCAATTGTCAATTACCTCAATTTCTGCAAAAGTTTTGGGCTTTTGAATTGTTATTCGGATCATTCTGAAAATGCAGTCGGACATTTATCCTTCCAATCTTCTTTGGTATGTGTGTAAATATCCAGCGACGAGGTTGACTTGTGTCCCAAAACGGTCATGATGTCTTTATCTTTATATCCAACGTAGTCAAGTATATTACAGGAAGACACTCGTAGATAGTAATTTGTGTAACGTTTGCTCATATGGCAGAGTTTTGAGATTTTGTTTATAAACTTCGAGATGGTAGAATGGCCATATTTCCAATTCTGATACAATATGTCATCACATTCAGTGAAGGTTTCCTTTGATCGCTGCTAAAAGAAATCATTCTTTGGGTTCAATTTGGACAAGTATTTTTCTAGAGTTGTAAAGGGACATTTTTCTCCTCCTTTAGCATAAATTCGGCCTCCAATGGAATCATCCGAGCAGCTTTCTCTGTGGTTTTTCGTCGCTTCATCGCATCCTGCATAACAAATGTTCAATTATCTTCTCCCACAAATACTTTTAAACTTGTTTTCTTCATTTTTGACAAATTTTCTCCACATCTAGCGAAATACAGCTATAATATTTAGCCATACGTACTGCAGCATAACAGGAGTATTGTCCGGAATTTGCAGAATTTTAGCAAAATCTTCTTTTGTAATGTAATCCATGTGTTTCATGGAACCTAAACCTTCGCTCTTCGGCTGCTTGGACAAACAGAAAAAAATAGCATTGCTTTTTAGAACATCCCTCTGCAAAGATATGTCTAGATTCTTTGTTGTCTTAAAGTATCAATTCAAAGCGTAACGGATTTGTTGTAGGCTTTGATATTTGAACTTTTCACCCAAAACTTTCCTTGCACTGAAGTAAAATTGACCAAGCGCTTTATCTAGCTCATCATCTGACAATGATTCCAGACTTTGCTGATAGGAATCAAAAATTCAGTGAAGATTGAAATTGCATGTTTCGTATTGTAGTCAGTTGTTCGCGCCGTTTTATTCGTGATCAGGTTAGTGATGTCTTCATCGGTAACTTCATAAAATTTAATTTTGGCTATAATATTTGTTATTAAACAGCAGTGTCAGTTTAGTAGTCAACAGACTGATTTCCTGTAAATTAAGTTTTAAAATTTGAATTATTTCAAGAACTTTACTTACTTATTAGTAAGTCAAACAATTTAAACAGTAGAAATAGACAGCTAAATTTACTATATAGGTATCTTTAAATAACAAGACTCAACATTGATAGAAAACAAAAATTAGATAATTTTATTCTAATATTGAACACGCTATTTTAATATTTCTTTGCATCAAATCTTTTCTACAACATACTATACATTGTATGTTAGAAATCTAGGAAAATTTGAGAATATTTTATTTATATTGTTGACAGTATCATGGTCATAAACTTAAATCAACCACTGCACCTCTGATTAAAAAATGTTTATATAGACTGTGTTATATATAGACTACATTTTTACGTGAAAATTAAAAAGTGTCTTTAGGAAACCTTTTCAGTTGAAATTAGTATATCGATCGACAAAATCAAAAATCAAAATAGATGTATATTTTATTTAAACTAAAATATTTCGGAGTTATCATGCTTACCAAAATCTTATCAATGAGAGGCATTAATTTTACTATTATGGTGTCTACAAATTATTAATTTATTTTGAAGTGTAATAGTAAAATGAAATAACAAGGAATACTAGCTATATTATATTCTACACCGAAAGAGGCACTATTGTTAAAATTAGAAGTTTTGAGAAGTGTAGCTTACAAAAATATCAACATTATAGCTACCCATAGTTGTTTTTACACATATTTAGCTCTTATAAACTTATCAGAAGGTAAATTTAACTGTTTGTAAAGTTCACCTTACATTTTTTTCTGAGCAGCCAGATTTTTTATAAATGATAACAGATGAATTGTAGATATGGCATTGAAAAAAGAACTAAATCAAGCACTAGATACTCATACAGCTTCTGTTAACGAAATATTTATGTAGCCAGATATTATTAATTAATATAGAAACATTGATTATATCTAGTGTTGGAATTTCTATATCCAGCTCGCATCCTCACTAAATACAATAAATGATATAATTATTCCCGAATATCAAAATGCAACAAAGATGCAAATTCAGGAATATAATAAAACAATAGTTTTAGTCAATAAATTACGATAACTCGTTAACTATAGGGGTACCCAAAAAAAATCGCCGTTTTGTCCATATTTAACAATATTTATACATTCTCTGTAGTATTATATAGG
>JAYRBW010069450.1:0-27160 GCA_036023295.1 Invenusta paracnida | reverse complement strand
GTTAATATTATTGTTAATATTATTGTTAATAAATATTTAAAAAACTCAAATACGAATTTTTTACGAAACGACCTATAATACTACACATTTCAAAACGTATTAGGTAACCCTCAAAATTAGCAAGGAACAATAAAAGTAGTTTTCATGAAGATTTTACTTTTTTTGTTATATAAGTTAGTAGAAGTTGGAACGTTATATACCCACACACAAAATATACCCATTGGATCAAAAATCAAAATCAAATATAATTAAAATATTATTTAATTCTTACATTAAGAATTTCAAATACTTTGAAATCGACGGATTATTAATTATTAGTAATTAGCAGTAATAATTATTAGTAATTATCGACTGGTTAACATATCGACGGAGAACTTTTTAAAATAATTAATAAATAAATAAAAGTACCTAGGTAGGATACTTTACAGTCTTACTAATTACTCTAAATGTTATTTTTTAATTAATTTAGTCATCTTTAAATAATGAATTATTTTATGTAAAAGTGTATGTTATAATTTTCTTAATTATATATATTATGTGCCAATAAAATACATAGCACGTATTATAAAGTAAATCATTATTACAGTTAGTAGGTATAATTATTGATTATAACGACTCACATTTTAAAATGGTGTAAATGTTCATGAAATGTTGAACTAGATAATAAGTACCAAATTTACATGAATAAAATACGGCATAAATATTTTTATGTAATATACATTTTGTATTTGTTTTGAATCATATTCAAAATTTTGATCCATTTATAATAAATGAATAATAAATATATTGGCCTCCTCCCTTCAGGTTTCCTTGCTTACAGAATAATAACAGGACAACGTAATCGGGTTCTTGCCAAAGAATTAAAAAAGAAAAACAAACAGAAGAAGTCTGTCAAAGCTAATTAAATTCATTTCGGTGAAGAGCATACTATTTCATATTAATTATACAATTGAACTATACATTTTCAAATATAAATATTGACTAAATGTGCTATTTTTTAAATGATTTTCCAATAATAGAATTATATAATATATTATTAAAAGATAATCATATATACCAATAGGTACAAATTTTATTATCTTAAACAAAATAATGTTATTCGTTATATAAATCAATCACTATAGGTTTGTATTAAACACCTAACAAACATCTATGGTTACGGGTTTGTGCAGTGGTATATATTCTGATTAGTATTTATAATTAAATTATACAATTTTATATTTAATAAATACATTTTATAAAATTGTCATAGATATAAACATACTTGTAAATGTATATGGAAGTGAAAACCTACAATTGATAAATAAATAAAAATATTCCAAGACGTTTCGGTTAGTACCTCTAACCATTTAATCAATCTAATTATTAATAAAAGACAGCTGGTATAACATGGCTTTAAATATAGATAAGCGGACAATTATAACTTAATAATTTTACATTTAGCATTATAAAATCACATTATAAGACATAATCCATTTAATATAGTCACCAAACACAAGAAATACGAACAAATCGAAGCTACAGGGTTATGTGAGATGCAAAGAAGAGAGCTTGTGGCATAAAATACAGATTTAGCAGTGAAAATATAAATATTTAAAAAGCCGGCGTTGAGATTAAGGGCATTATTATTGTTAATTTTAATATGAACTGCTTCAATGATGTGTCGAACTTTAAAATTATAATTAGAAATAAGATTAGAAACCGATTGTGTGGCCAGTGGAAATTGAGTGATTGAAAGGAGTATTTTATTAATATTATTATTTTTAAAAGTGGTTTTATATTCTTTTAACCGAGTGAAAAATTCCACGCCGTTTCTCCTGGTAAATTTTATAATAATTTTTACAAGGAATACTTTATTAAGAGAATCTAGAGGGAAAGAGCGATTAGAACAAATATTAAATTTCAATTTGTTCAGATAATAAAAATAATGTTGGATTAGAACGAATTAGCTAGAGATTTGTTAGTTTTTGAATTTAATGACAGAGTAAACGAAACAAATATTTTATTCTTGAGAAAGAACCTCTGTTTTGAGGATAAGAAAAAATTTTGCAAAAAAACTGCTTTTTGGAAAATAAATTTGGGATAAGCCAGGCTAGAGATTTATTGATGGATGCTATTTAGTCATCTAAAAATTCAGGACTACAGGTGCGGAGAGCTTGCAAGAAAACATTTTGAGCAATCGTAGTATTGATTTTATTAGAGTTAAGAAAAAATGAAGAAAGGAATTTGAACGAGTATGTTTACAAAAACTGAATTTATGAGAAGAATTAATTTTTCAAACAATTATTGGTGAAAATTCATGGAAAAATTTAAGTGTAGGGCATAAACTATTAAAGAAGTTTAGAAAACTGGTGAGATCGAAATCTGGATTAACCATAGCTAAAACATCGTCAACGTAACTAACCCAAAAAATTCACTTTTAACAGATTAGCTAAAACCTGTGATAGAGGATTTCTTATCGAGAAGCTAACAAGTTTATCATTAAAAACTATTTTTAGAAAACTTTAAAAGATTAATAATAGTTTATAGGAACGAAACCAAACAGTCTCGGAATATATACGTTTTTAAACTGGTTTTTTATTCTTTTTGAATAACACGGAGATTAGTGTTTTTACTACTCTATTTACATATGTATACATTAATTGATTAATTTGTAAGAAAATTATATAATAAATTTATTTAAAATTAAATATATTAGAATAAAATATTACGTAAACAATTCTGCTTAAATTATATTTTCACCGTTGGCCCAAAATTTTAAATAATAAAAGAACAAAACAGTGAGCAGTGCATTATATTCTTAAAGACAGATGATAATCACAAAAATAAATATGCATGTAGTATAAATATGAATGTTATAGAATAAAATTTTAATAATGACACGAGATAAATAGTATACTACAAAGATGGATATTACATACATATGTATAATATAGTACACAGATAACGGCATTATACAAGAGAGTAACATTTTAGCTGAATATTTAAATATAGTAAGTATCAAGAATACAGTAATACTTGATACATTTTTAAAGATAATAACAATTATATATATCTAAAATGTGTAAAAGTGAATTGTGCAAAGTAATTGAAGAAAAATAATTGTATTAAGAATTTAGTAATCAATATATTTAATATTTCATTTGGTAGTTACTTTGTAGTAGCATGCGACTTTATTTAATAAGGAATTGAGAATATTAAATTAATTATAATAAAATAAAACATAAAATGTCATTAGTAGAATCCGTAAATGAACGCTTAACAATGTTACAAACAATTTTTGGAAAGGCAGAACTTATTATAGTGGATAAATAATGCTCTCAAATAGTATTTATTAATAGTAAAGGAAGTGTAACAATATTAAGAAAACTAAATCTGCACATGAAACGACCTAACTAAATAACTCATATACCTAAATAATCTATAACATACATTACAAAAATTACTATGGTGATAAAACAGTAATCAAACAAAGAAGTGTAAAGTGTAATATACCATAAAAGTAAATATTTTCTACTTGAGTCGGAATATTATATAGTTAATAATATTACCCAACACCTTAAACAAGAAAGATTATTTTATCCAAGCCAATACTAAGGTAGACGCATTAACAAGCGTTAAAAATATAATGGAGAATCTTAAAATAATAATTATTAAACCAATAAAGTGCATGATGATATCACTATCATACACCGTATAGATACAGAAGAAAATTATAAGATACATTATTTCATACCTAGTAAGCTGAATCTTACTGGAGGAAACATGCACAGCCTTAAAAAAATATATTTGTGTACAATATGGTTATATCCTGTTTGAAAGAAAGAGGTAAAAATTATGTCAATAATTCAATGTATGCTTTAAATGATTTCAGATAAATAGTCATCGCAATTAATAAAATAAAAAAAGCGATTTTTTAAATAAATAAGCTTAGATATCATTCAAACGGTTTCAAGAAAAATAATCAATTCAATACGAAGTGTTATTAACTTTAGAATTAACATTTGCATTGTAGATTTCTTGCCTATGAATAACTCTCACTATACTTTAAATTGTATTATTTCGAATAACTGTGGCAAAATAAAGTAGCATAGTATCTTGTATAATCACATTAAAATGTATAATAAACAAAATAAAATGTTTTGGTAGTAGATGTAGAATCAGTTAAGATAGAAAGTACATATAAGAAAATAGTGAATACCTCAAAAAAGGTAATTTGTAACATTATAAAGTAGTACAGGTTAAAAAGTAACAGCATACGATACCGAAGGGAATGGGAAACAACAATATGCTGCAACCACTTCAGATCGGACAAGTTGTCTAGTGTAGACAAGATAGATACATTTTTAATGAAGGGATTAATAGATGTAGCATTACAGTCAAACACCGATAATGCGTTACCATCGATAATTAATGCGTATGTGTAAAAAATGTATTAATTGTACTAATGCGTACAATTTCAATTAACCAACTATTTCGTATGTTAAGTCGTATCGATAATGCGTATCTTTTCGATTTCCCAATTAATTAATATACAGTAATTTAGAATCAATAATACGTATGACCTACTTTTATGCATTTTTGATTTAAGTATATGCTTTTTTTAAACAGTAAAATCGGTATAAATACACATTAGTTGTTAAATTCAATACATTTAATCAGCGCAAGGAGTGAAATATTGTGTTATCATTACCAGACTACTCATAATAGTAAATAAATTTAATTGGATATAAAGTCATTAATATATATATATATATATTTTAATGAAATAAGCTAAATATCGATAATGCGTATTTTTCCCTTTTTACTGGGTGGTACGCATTATCGGTGTTTGACTGTACTACGTGCATAAGGAAGGGAAGTGAATATAAATAGTTATAAATAATATGGCATTGCCACAATCTCAGTAACATATATATTTATCATTTAGATTGAAAGATCGAAAAAAATATACTAAGTATACATATAATTATATGCTCAAGTGTTACTAAATTCAACTCTGGATAAAACCATATATAGCTAAAATAATTTTTTTGTAAGATAAATATTTTATATGGGATATTTAGTTGTGTAGAAGTAAATGTGGTGTCACGAGCATGAAATTTAGTGTCAAATGTGGACAAAAATAACAATCTTGTTAGCGTTATAATATAATAATACCACGTGTGGCAAAGTTTATAACGTGGGTTCCATATCTTGAGAGGGGTTATAGGAAGAGGAGAGGAACAAAGTCGGCAGTTTTCCACGGCCATTTGAAGTACAAAAACATATAGTTTTATTACTATTATTCTGGTATTTATTTCGGGGGAAATCAAAAAATAAGGTAGACAATAATTCTAATATTGATAAAAGAAACCTTTAAATCTGTCAGTCAAAAAGTCAAGTTGTCCACAGAATTGCAAAATAGAACAAAGTATTAAACTTCCTACTAACAAAATAGTATAACAATACGAAAGAAATAATTAACCAATACACAATTTTAATAAATGAATATTGATTTTGATTGATAATTATTACAGATTTAAAGCTAATATTTTAATGCAAAGCTATTGATATAAAACTTTGTGTACCCCTATTCACCCATAAAAACCAGCAGAGAGTGATAAACATACACACATTCCTCTGCCCACTGAATTCTACTAACTACTGATGGCTTTCAGGTGGTGTATACGGTGGTGGCAATCCTGAGGGTGGTGGGAGAGGTTCCCCATCGTCCCCTCTCGTGCCAACATATAATTCTTGTGGTGGTGGAGAAGGTAAGGTCCCATTCTTGGCCACTCCTGGATAGGGAGGTGGCAAGGTTGAGGTCAGATCCGGGTCTGGCAAGCTCGAGTAGGCGGGAGGTACCTGGCATCCCAAAGGAATACCTGAAACAATATTATTTGAAAGAGGGAATTAAAATCACCAACAAAATAAAAGAACCTTTAGATAACACGAGTGCCCCAACCAACCTCTTTGCAACCAACATTTCTTGTACCAACCAACGCCCCTTGTATTTTAGTCATATGCTCTTTTCAGGAATAAATATGGAACTATACAGAAGTCTCTAAAAATACAGTTGCAGTCAGAAAATGAAAGGTTTAAACTATTTGTGAGGAATATGATTAAAAATCAAAATAGTGAAATATCTAAACAACTATAGCTTACATTTTAATAACGACAATTAATAATTGACGATTAACTAAAAATAATGTATTTGGTGTTTTTAGAAGAAAGCAACATCGCGTGACAGACATCAAAATTAAACGTATGATAATTCAATTATTCGCTTAGATTACCATTTTACCATAAAAAAAATGTTATCTCTTATTATTCACAATATTATGATCATCGGTATAACATTATCCACTTAGCAGTTTTTTATATGTCCATACTAAATATAAAGTAGTGTAATAAATAGTATTTTGACAATTGAACTTACTAAGTGCACGTAAATCATCATATTTAAACATTATATCGACTAAACAAAAATAAAAACTGTAGTGTATTATTATAAACATATTAATTAACCAAATCTAAGTTATTTCATTCATGTAATATACAGAATCTTTGTTTACCTTTTGCAAATATCACAAAAATACTTCTTTTAAAGTATTTTTTAACCTTAACTCAATTTTTCAGAGAACAATAAATTTACTATATAAATTAAAGAGCGTATTAATTAATTTGTCATCGTCTCACACATTTATTAAAAATGAAACAAGACTTGGTTAAATTAATTTTGAGAATTAATTCAGAGGCCCTATCAATATATGTGGATCCCTTATTGCGAGATGGAAGCCCGATGAATAGTCCGATTAGAAGTAGAAACGGTCTTACACTAAAACTAGGGCGAAAATTGGTTTAGAAGATGCAGAAATATAAGATTACCTAATTACGCTCTGATACTAAGAATGCTTGTGAAAAATGGTGCTAGAGGTTTGGGAACGGCTCTCAATTTCTATTCAAAATTTGAGCTCTTTGGAGTGATGTTCGATAAGATGTTTTCCTTTAGCTCCTACATTGAGACATTGTCTGGTGAAGTCACCCTATCATTTCATTTAGTCTGCAGACAACTTTTCATACTCCACCTGAATCATTGTGATAATACTTGGGGGAATACTTCCTCCAATTGCATTTAATGGAATCGAGACTTTGTTCTCAATTTAACCCCATAGAAATAATTATCTAACTACAAAATCCTACTTTATTTTTAATTAGTATACCTGACATAGTTAGTTGATTGATAAGATAATTAATGTATAATGTATTTTTTCATTCTCTAGGATACACTTAGTTTATGACAAAAAGAGCTAATAAATTATCAATATCTGCAAAAAGTAAATAAGGTACATTTAAAAAATAAATATTACATAACAGAACAAGCTTAGACTGAGTGATTATTTTGGTAATTTTTTATCATGTTTATCATTAGTTGAAAAGATAAATTTAAGAACAATTACTTTAAGCTCAGTCGACAAAATAATATTTATTATGTTATTTAGTGTATATTTAAATGCATTAGACATAAATTCCCACTCTGAGTTCAGCTCCAGGTATTTTCATGGAGAAAAAGGGTATTGTTTGAATGATATTTCTCAATTATGAAAAGCTGACTTTATAGCAATTTCTATTTTATCAAAATTTAATCTTACGATTCTTGAACTAAAACTTCTAAATACTAATCTGTTCAATAATGAAAGTTTTTGACTTCTATATACCATATTAAAATAAATTATATTTTATTCTGACAACTAATAAATTAACTACCATCAGGACATAATATTCAAAGATTACATAAAAATGTGAATGAAAGTATCTATATCATATTATATACAAATAACATTTCAATAAATACACTAAATAATGTTAACGACCTGGTGGTATTGCTGGTGGTGATCCCAGATCTCGGTCAAGCATGGCAACCGCTCTACTTCTCCGTGCTGCATGCGAAGGTGAGGTGCTTTCGGAGTTGATCGTGATGATCCGAGTACGTGCAGCACTAATCCTAGGTGGCAGACTACTACCACCACCGACTGAAGATGTAGACGAGGAGGAGGCTCGTGACCTTAAACCACGTAGGCCTGTACCAGGTGTAGCGGATGATCTATAACTGCCACCACCATTAGAGTTGTTGATGCCTCCAGGGTGGTGTTGGTCCCATGCTAAGAAAAAGGAGGCGGTGTGGTGCGGGTGGTTGGGGTGCCGTAAGGACTGTCGGAGCCAGAGGCGTCGACCGAAGAAGGAGAGGCAGGACATGAAGAAGACACCGGCAAAAACCCAGGCCATTAGGCGGTACCAGTTGTGAGAAAAGGGGCAGTAGCCACAGTTGCAGCGTCGGCGCATATTATTTCTAGTTAAGGTCGAAGGTGATAAAAAAGTTTTAGTTAAAGGATGGCAATTACACTGTAAAGAATAGCATACGAAACAGAAATAGTCAAAATAATTAAAATGAATATCCAATATAGGATCATAAACTAGAGAAAACAAGGAATATTAAAAAGATGATAATCCCATTTTAAATATATCATAAAGGTGAAGTCAAAAGAGAACAAATAACGTCCAAATAAACTAACCTTTAGTACTTAATCTCTTTCATACAGTACATGGACAAGAGCAAAATGCCTAGAACATAATAAAATGCTTATGGGAATTGCCTTATTTAGAAGAAGCAAAAAGGAATGAAAAAGTAAAACATTTTAAATAATAATATAAATCATTAAAACAGTAGGTTATTTAATAGAGCGTTACTTCAAGACAATGGTGAGCTTAAACTAATTTCATGCGCACGGAACCATTTCTATTTCGCCCCAAAAATACCACAATTGTAAAAAGCTAATATGCTTTATAACCATGTAATATGTCACTGAATATGTGTGCTTTATTAATATAGTTATGTGGAAACAACAATTACTATTTCTTTACAATTAGTAATAATCCAAAAGGACTACAAAATATAGCATTAATTATTTTAAAATATAATATCTATTTTCTTCCTTTTAATAATGCACAGATTAATTATACAAATGGAAAATAGTCTGACTGAATAAAACTTGCGCCTAAATTAATTGTACAAAAATACCTATAATTTCGTAAGTAAAAGAGATTTTTGTACACAAGTATTTTTATTATACACAATTAGATAAAAATTATTATCACATAAATAGCAACTAAGAGCTTCTAAACTAATATAAATTAAAAAATCGTAAGAAGTTTCATTTTTACATAAAATCATTAATAAAAGTTGTGTTGATATTGATGGCATAATGGATTCTTATTATATTAAAGTAATTTCAACTGCTATATGGCCTATAGTAACATGACGATAAAGATTAAACAATTATTATTAATTAACCAGAAAGTTAAAATGATTAATAGCAATGCTAGAAAAAATAACAATAATATGAATGGGCAGAATTTTCTACTCGTTATTAGTCAAAGATAAATATTAATATGATTGATTACACCAGATTTTGCGTTAAATTGGACCCTAGATAATTTTGTTATTCTCTATAGGAACATTAGAATAGAAAAAAGCAAACTTGATGTATTAAATCAACTTTCTAGACTTTGGTAAAAATTGATCTAATACAACAATGTAATGTGTTATATGTTTAAACACTATATAAAGTACAAAAAATACTAAACCCTTTAAAATTAAATGTATTATGTCAAGAAAATACGAAACTATACCACATACAATTTTCCGTTATACATATAAATAAAAGAATTCAATATTTTCACAAGTGAAATGAAGTCTAAATCTCAGGACTTTAATTTACTTATAAGGATGTCCAATGTAATATAATGTATATTCTTACTTAAGTCTCGTCATAACTCGTGTTATCCCCATGGAGATTGTGTGCGCCCGGTTGAATTGATGTTCGATATCACTTCGACAGCGAATATCTAAACGTCGAAGAATTGCCAGTCCATAGCTAACAAATACCTAGACAGATAGCAAGGTAAGAGGTTTAAAAGTTTGAAACATTTTGCATGCATTATAAAAGAAGTCAAATAATATTAGAACATTTCTAATTGTTATTAGTGATGAATTAATTTCATAAATATTAGTTTTTAGTAGGTAATACACCTACTACACCTATAATAGTAGGTTATACACCCACAACACCTATAATAGTAGGTTATACACCCACAACACCTATAATAGTAGGTTATACACCTACAACATCTAAAATAGTAGGTTATACACCTTTAACAGTGTATTGTAGTTGTTCTGGACAAAATTAAAAAAATAGCCTATAGTCGGTATTATTTAAATAAGTACCTTAAAATTACGTGAATGTCAGTAATTCTATAAAATATATATAATAACTACATCTTTTTCGATAGAAAATATACATCATTATTATAAGTGACACCATATTGAACGTTATTTTAACTTGTGCTCATTTACTTATAATTTTATGGTAAGTTATTAAAAGTATCCATTTAGCAATATAATAACCATTAAAATTAATCAACTAGCTTCAAAATTAATCATATTATGAATATAATAATGGTTATAATTATATTGAATAATGTTGGTCATACCAAGTATTAAAATATAATAAGTATTAAAAAAACATGTGCAAGCCACAGTATTGTTTATAATAATATCAATAACAAAAATAATACTGTATTGTGTACTTTTTCCTTTATTTATAAACCTTATAATTTGTACAATTATTAGATTTCATGAATTTTAACATTTTATTATTCATAAGGGTAATTTAGTTGAAACTAATAGAAAGCTAATAATAATACATAATTAATTAAAAACAAACTTACAAAAACATTAGTCTATGATAGTTGAAATACTCCACAAATTAGATAAATTGCAATGCTAATTGTGTGTGCAGTTGATGAATGTTCCCTTAAAACGGTCGGGTCGGATAAATCAATGAAATACATATTTCATACATTTTATTTAAATTAAAAGAGTAAACATATTAAATAATGCAAAGCGTATTACAAATGCACAAATATTTAGCTAATAAAGGTAATCCTCACCAATGGCACGGGTCCATGTATAACAAGAACAAGGGCATCATTGCCATTGCAATCGCTCATTTGCCAGCGCATACGGACCAAGTCAGCAAAGTAGCGGAACTTTCTCATCCGGTACAGCGGTGAAGTCATATTCTCCCTATAAGTATGCAAAGAAATGGAGGTAATACTCTGATCAGTTAACTTAATAATGATATTAAAAGAATATTTATAAATAAAATAAGCAAAGTACAATGACATACAGGTTGGCAATTCCACTGACAACTAGAACGCCCAAGTTGAGCTTCTTCCGAGAATTGCTGATGTCTGAACAGCCAGATCGACAGAAACACGGTGTGCCTAGGGGATAGCTGTTCACCAAACTCAGTAGTTTCTCACCTGAGAGGTGTTAAATGAACATCATATTATATTATGCATAAAGCCTAGACTAATTGTTTTCTATAACTTGCATATTATTAAGAAAAATAATTATAAATAGCGATACATGTGTTTCAAGACAGTGTACATAAAAATAAAAGTTTTATACGATCAGATCGAATAAGAGTTGTTAATTTTCCATAACGTTTTTAAAGGTGACAGGAATATTAAAATTTCATATAATTTCCTTATTTTTACTTTTAAAAATTCGTTAAGGCGTGTGAATAGTATAGTATTCATTAGTCCATTGCTATAACATTATAATTATGTACTGTCATGAATCGAAACATAAAAAATACAAAAAACAAAAAAAAACAAATACAAATATAAAAAGTATGCAGTTGATTTGCAGAGACGCTTAGGAAAGCCTAAAATTTCATTTGTGTAAGTTGTTATTATAGGCTCGAGGCACCCGTCTGCATGCCATTTTCCCAATGCTTAGTTAGTTTACTGATCGGTGGGATTGCCAGTTCTTTCCTTACTGTGGAGAGAGTTGGCAATGCATCGCATTCTCTGACCCGAAGGTGTTGACTTAGACTAGCAGGGTCGTGTAACGTTCTTATTCTTTCGACCATAGTAACTCGAGATAGTTACATATATATCTTTGAAAATAATAAAGATAATGAAAACTCTTTATCATTAATTAACTCATTATTAAACTCAATGAAAGGCATTTTAAATTCAACTAATGTTTACAAAAGCCAAATTATCTGATCTTTATATATGTACATAAATACATACCTCATTAACTGCCAAACAGTGAAAGGCAACTTTTATCAGGCTACATCACAAATAATAATAGTGAAGGAAATAACTCACGATCAGAGTTTGAGAATAAATGTTCCGGATCGCAGAGATACCCAGGCGAGTCGATACCACATTTTGTGGGGAACTTTGTGGGGTCTGGGATGTCATAAGCCGGCCATTTCTTAAAGGCTTCCAGTGGACAGATCACTGATAGAATAGTGGCCAACAATAGCCAGAGGGCGATACGATAGTACCACCACATCATTTGCGCAAAAGATCTAAAAATGGTATATTTAAAGTGGAATGATAAAAAATATATATATAATAGACAAGAGAGCCTAGATATTATCAACTTAATTAAAAACAAAGAAAGATGTAGCTTTATAAAAACATTATAAATGATTTTGGATATAATGTATATTTATTTAAATTAATAAAATGTAGGCTCTCTTCAAGAGGTAGTCTAAATATTTCCTGCAACATTCGATAATATACATACTTTTAGACTTATAAAAGACATTAAAGATTAGTATTCATTACAATTAGTTCTATCTAAAGAAATGTATTTGGCGTACCAAAGGGTTCAGCCAATAGAGATTAGAATATTGTTGTGCTCGCCTAACCCTAATAGTCCGACCTCTATGATTTAGTCTGTAAATCTCTTAGAATTACCGCTTAAACGATATACCTTGAAAATCTTTTAGAATTACCACTTTAACGATATACCTTGAAAATCTCTTAGAATTATCACTTTAACGAGGTATACGTTGTAAATTTCTAAGAATTACCACTTAACAAGGAAATTTATAGTTATGGAGGTTTAACCTTTTGTTACGCAATATAATATAGTTATTAAGAGTGAAACAAATATGCATACGCACATTCAGTAAAATATCTTTAGAGCAAAGTCTTCTACTAATAATACTTTGGTATATTTTAAATACGACAAATTAAAACCATATTTAAAGTATGCATTACATAGATATGCAACACATCTAGTAAAATTGACTACTACTGATAAGTTAATATAATTTTTAAAACACGACAAATACATAAAAATGTATACAATATTATTGCATAAACAGAAAACGATGAAGTCTTAAAGCTTGAAAATTGTAATAAAATATATGTTTTTAAATGTATTATAAATAATTATATAGTAACAAAAGCAAAAACAAACATCTACATATAATATACATTCTAAGGATATAACGAAGGATAAATAATGTATAATTTACCCAAATAAACAAAACAGCAAAGTAGTAAAATAAGAAAACTAAGTAAATAAAAATAGAATGCTTTTTCAAAATGTTATATTATAAATGTAAAAAGAAGCACAAAATCAAATATATCATAAAATTATCGATCAAAATATTTAAAAATTAAATATTTTATAATGGATGTTATTCTAACTGATATTATGATCATAACATAAAAATAATGTAAATAATAATATAAAAATTGTCAAATAAGTGAAACACAGTTACTATTATGAAGAATTTGGTGGGTATTAGCCTATAAAAGGATATAAATGATTTATAGTGTCTACAAAACATGTATCAGTATATTTACTACGAATATCTCGCCACGATTATGTACATAAAATATTGCGATATTTCCGTTAAATATTCATAACTACTTAAAACAAGGTATACAATTTTTGTTTTCATATACCAAAACTTAAAAACGGTAATAATAATAAATTAAATAGCGATATATTTGTAACAAATATTGTAAATTTACTAAAACAATGATAACAGAGATACCATGAAAATTAAAGTAAGACACAAGTAGATAAAGCATTTATAATATTATATCAATTTAGCATAAAAAGAATAAGCTATTACATTGATACAATATATTAATTTTGTAATATTAAAATCTATAAAAAATAATTTGGAAGATAATTCAGTAAAAAATCGCGTTGGGTATTATTCAAACATAATCCTTTAATATATAATAATTAGATGGAAACATGCTTTTATGATAGATGTCACCATTTCTAAGAATAAAATAAGCTTTCAATTGTATAGTTTACTTTATTGTATAGTTTAGCTCTAATCAAATAAGAAAAATATCCCTTTGAATCAAAATCCACATTTCATATAATTAAGTAAATATAAGTATAATAGTTGGATATCTCTATCTCCATCGATATAAAATATAATATTATGGAAACAACATAATGTATTTAAAGATATAACCTTGTTTTAAAATAAAATCAGGATAATAATTTAATACTAATGCGGGATGCTTAACATGTTTGCAGTATAACACAGATACTTTAAGATATAGATTAAATGAATTAATAATATTAAAAAGGTATATATGCAGACTTTACATATTATTATGCTCGATGTGTCTGACAACTAAAAAATTAAAAAGTCATCCAGTGAATGAATCTTGTCAACAATAGACAACTACTTTTCCTGCTCAATTATCGCAGGGAGTGACGAATCGGTAGCACCCGGTGAGTCATTCTCTGCCTCATCCGTGTTCAAAAAACTATCCAAAGCTTCCTGAGCCTCATCCCCATTGTCCAGTTCAACAGAGGCTAGTTTCTCCTCCTCGTGGCTGGTAACCTTGGTAACCTTGGAGATAGAGGAGGTTGTTATTGGTGCTGCAGTCGATGAGGTATAGTGGTGCAGTTGCATCTCCGGTGGATGGCCGTGTTCTCGATAGAATTCAACATCGCGTCGAAATTCTTCGTCAAATGTGGCCTGGCGCTCTAATTGTTCCAGCTACATGGGAGTAAAGCGTATAGGAAATAATACGACGGAAAGAAACAGTAATATATTTTAACAAAATAACAAAGATGAAATATAACTATATATTAGTTAATCAACATAAAAAATAAGTTATAATTTTTTTAACTCCTGGATTTTGCTAACAACGTAGTATTTAAGATTAAAAAAGTCAATTTCTAGTAATTACATTTTTACTTATAAAACAAACCCTTAAACTCGGTATTATATGGCTATTTTTTGCGCGTACATGAGGTGTTTTTCGCAATATATTTAAACAAAAAATACTATTGTTAATTATGTAAGAAAATGAAAACTAATGTTAGTGAACAAATCCTTTTAACATAATAATAATAATAATAATGGAGACACACTGTCAGGTGTTTCAGACAAAAAATTGTAAACTATATATATAATTATATTCGAGAAATCGAGATGAGAATACCGGAGTATTATAAATAAATAATATTTGATATCAACACGCTATTAACTTTTTTAAGAAGTGGATTGCTGCTTCAGACATCAGGTCTATAATTACACAATACATATTTATATCAAATATTATCTAGTAGCAAATTTTAATTGTTTAGTGAAATCGTAATTGTAAATGGTTTAAATGAAAAATCTGTATTACTAAAAACACAACGTTGCGAATAAAAAACTTAAAAAATTAACAACCAAGTATAAATGTTAATAAATTATTTTGAACAAATAATACAATTTATAAAATAAAAATTCCTAAAATCAACGATATGATAGTATATCTATTTGGAGAGATGCATGCACTTAATCTGTACGATAAATACATATTATGAATTCTACAAGTTGAAGGCGAATTGAATCGATATTTTTTATATAAAGATTCTTAGTTTTATCTCTGATAAATCGCATAAATCTTCGTTAACGCATCGTCTAATATAATTAACAGTTCGCTTACTTAACAAAATATTATTGATAAGTATCAATCGATAATGTAAATTGCCACTTTATACTGTTTGTTATAGTAAAATAATCCTAGTATTAAAATATGCATCGCACTATATATACACATTATTATGGACGCATCAGTATTTGTTGCAAACTATATAAAAAAACATAAAACATTCATGATTTTATTATAATTTATTAATGATAAAATGTATTATACTGGTTTTGGGTTATAATGGTGAATTATAGGGAAAAGGGAAATAAAAAGAGACAAGCTATATCCTTTTTTAGTTCGATTAATAATTAATGTTTGTATTAACTAAATTAAAACAAAGAAATGTATCTAAGCTATTTAAACAGATATCCTTTTTACAATATAACATTCTCGTCAGAAATGCAAACTATCGAATTGTGATTCGTCGAAATATTTCGAAATTGTATACTGCAGTTTCAAATGTTTAGAGTTCAAAATACCTTTTTTAATACGCCAGATTGTTTATACGAAGAAAAGCTGATATTGTTACACTAATATAATTATCATAATGTCAAATATGATTCAACTGAAGTAAAAGAAGAATCTACAAGGAAAAGCTTAATATATAGCTGAAATATTAAAAATTGTTTAATATTGAGACCATTTGAGGTTTTATGCATACTGTATCAAAAGCGTATAAATATACAAAATTAATTAAAAATTGTAAATTAAAAAGATTTATTTCATTTGCAGCATATTTAGTGAATAATATTAAAGAAAAATCGGTGATGCTAAAGTTTATAAGTCTTACCCAAGTCAGTGGTAATATTATAAATATGCACATTAACATTTGTATTGCATCAACATAATATAATGTATTAAGAGGTATGATGTATTAAAAAGAAAACACAAAAAAGTGATACTATTAATGTATATCACGCGCAATATACGAGAACTGTACAGCACTGTTTCGACCTTTATTAATGATTGATAATTTACAAATTAGGTGGGGATCATGCTTGCTAATAATTACCAATAATAAGAGCCACAACTAATTAAAATCTGTCTATATATGTTTAAGATGAACCATAGATTGCTTCATTATTTTGTCTTTAAAGAAGAAACCTATACGGAAAATGTAGATTAATACTCTTTTTAATTTTATACAGTGAGTAAGAAATATATTTTCATTAACAGTATTGTATTATAAAATAATACAATCACCTTCAAAAACTTCAATATCATTCATTCTAAATTATGAACCGCAAAATACACTGTAAGCAACTACGAGATAAATTAAAATCAATAATATATTTAAAATTACATATTAAAATACAATACAATAAAATATATATAAAAGTCAATGTAAAGTCAATGTAAAGACAATGTAAAAAGACAATTGTAAAAGTCAAGTATATTTAAAAGTCTATGTAAACCACTGGAACGAAAAAAATAAATGATTGCCATATTTCGGCCTAGTGATGTTACAGGTAGATTATGAGATTATACTGGCAGGTGCACAAGTTAATATATTATTATAAGTAATTACAGTCAAAAACAAAAATTATTTATTATTATTATCCATATAAATTGTTATTTTATTGTATCCTAGTAATGGGAGATTAAACAATTTATATAGTCAGAGATCGTGTCACAGGACAACGTAAAAAATCAATACGCTATAAAAATAAAACTAGTCGTTTTATAAACAATATAATGTTACAATATATTTTTTATGCATTTATAAATTGGAAATTTGTATGCATATAATATACGCTGATTTTATGTTACATATCAAATATAAATATTTATATTGTATAAATATCAGCAAAGATAAATGTTGTACATAAAAGTTTAATTATCGTTATGCCAAGTTAAAGATAAGCCTTTGTTAGAAATAGTAATAATTTTACATTGTAATGTTTTATAAATTTCATTAAAACTCTATGCAATCAAACCAAATTTAAGCGACATTTTTTCTTGTTGGTTGTTTCCTTATCTAATCTTGCAGTGCCGCTAGTCTGCTTAGATTAAAAATAATGTTTTCAGATTCTAAGCAAGTTTAAAAATCCTATTATTTTAGATTATAGGAACCTTTAATGTTGATATTATAATACGGAAGACACATAAAAAAGATAATTCATGATAAATAGAATAAAATTAAAATTAAATATACAAATCAGTATAGTACAATAACATAAAATTAAATATACAAATCAGTAGTACAATAACAAATTTAAATAGTTATGAGTTAGTATAGAAAGGTAAAGTTTGTCTGAACAAGCGAACAAACCGCATTCAAATTATCAAACACAACAATATTCAATCGATTGAAAGAATGAGACTGTAAGCTTTACATTAAAAGTTTAAAAAGGCAAATACAAATTAAATAGTACTGCCGCAATATTTGCAAATACGTATAAATCAAAGGAAATCAATTAATAATGTAATAAAATCGTGATAAAATACAGTAGGCCTAATTGATACTATATTGATATCGTACACATTACTAAATAATACCTAATAATAATAATAATAATAAGCGTTTATTTGTGAATCAAAGTAGGTATATTAATAAAATCTTGTACATCAAAGGTTAAAAAGTCCATAAATGTCAATTTATTTAATAATTTGGCCAGTTAATAATATGTACGGCATGAATTTATTCTGTCAACTAATTAGGTACTATTAATAAATAATTTATTAAACACCGCCCTCGAATAAACGCCGCACCAAAAAAATTGCTTGTCTAAAAAACGCAAGTGGCGTTTATTTGAAGAAATACGGTACTTCGAATTCAGATGTTTTCAAATTTACATAATAATATGTATAAAATATTTATAGATGAAATCAGATTCCGTTAGTCACCTTTTGAGGTACTGACGGTCTACAGTATTCAAACAAACAAAGCTTTGACTTACCTGTTTGTCGACCTCCACTTTGGCCACCCTCGCCGCATGTGCTTGGGCGAGTTGTACCCTCCTTTTATCTAGTGACGCCATAGTCTCCCGCCGTTGGATTAACAGCTCATGATTGCGCGTGTGCTCTCTAGTACGCAGTTCCCGATTCTCTACTAGGTCCTCCAGCTCAAGAAGTGCCGTCTCCACAGCCGTGCAAGACACCGTCAACTCTTCGACCAGTGAAAAAGCCTTGTCAAGGTCCGCCGAAAGGCGGGCCACCTCGGCCACTTCTGTATGTAGGCGGAGATAGGCATCGTAATGCTTCAAAGTTCGGGTGTAGACCGCCTCTAGGCTACCGTCAACTTGCTATGCATTGGTTGGGTTGGTTTTAAAGTGAAAATGGAAGTGTGTAAAAGTAAAAACCACTTTCATTAAATTTAAAGCTTTTTAGAAGTCGCATATTATCTGAAAATGTATTGCATAACTGTAGAAACACATAAATTTAAGTATGTTAATATACAGTATCACATATATACTCGTATGTGAATTCGCGTACCCCCAGCCACCCTGATATAAGTTAGCACAGAAATTTATATTTTATAAAAACAAAAGCATTGTTTAAATACATGAAACATTAGTAATGTTAGTACATTATTTTATATATCTATGTTATGTCAGGAAATTAAAAGAATATTTAGTTATTTACATCATCCATCAACACTAATTTTATGTAAGTTTTAAATCGGAAAATGTATACACAGTTGGAATATCAATTAATATGTCATTTTATTAACAAATAGTATAAATACAAAAATTAAATTGATTAAAGGACCCCATTTTTGGTAGATAATTTAAGTGGTTAAAAAATGCACATCTACTTTATCTTAAAGGTTATTTGAACCACATTTTAACTAAGAAGCATAAAAAATTTAAAGATCGAAAGTCCATTAATTAATATCATATTTTAAACGGTCAATTTTATTCAAGAAATGGTGATAAAAACATAACTGCTTTTATTCTAAAATAAAACTATAGTCTTAATGAATCAAATAGTAACATAGGTATAAATAGCAATAGTAATGTTACCCCTTTATCAATGCCTTTGTTACAGTTTGATTCATCATTCCAGTTTTTACTTTGAAATGTAGCTGAGGACCATAAAAAATACTAGTACATTTACTTTTCAATGGTTTATTGGTTTACATAAATTCACACATTCTAAACTATTTTACAGATATTTACGGTTAAACACTGATACAAAATGACGGAAATTAATTAAATTCTAGGAGTGTTATTTATAGATAAGTTTTATTAAGTAAATATATTTAGATTATAATATTATTATTATTAAGTTTTAATGTAAATATGGAGAATATATGACTTCAAAAAAATTGTTCATTTAATTATTTAACACAAATTATAAAAGTAAGCAGTATCTGCTAACTTTAATATCAGTTTAAATAAAAATAAAAATTTAAAATTAAATATTTGAAACATAAAAATAAATGTTTCTAAATAAAAGATATCTTCACGACCGATTTGTACTAAAAAAAGGGAAACATTTTTAATGTGTATCTATGGGATATTCCATCGTTTTTGTAATTGACAAATTAATATAACCAGAACAAAACACGAGGAAAACACTTCAATATAAACCAAAATTGTGTTAAAAGAATTATACCAAGATATGCATCATTAAAACTATGTAGTTAATAATGTAGATATAAAGTAATGATTTTTTGTGAAAATTAATTTGGTGAAATATATTAGTTCTTTTATTAGTAATTGTTTCACTATGTTTAATTAGAAGAATCATTAGCAAATAAAGATAATGAATAAATATAAAAATGTAATAAATAATTTTTGTTTCATAGGAAAATCTAATCATAGTGTAAAAAACAGTACTCACAGTAGCTAATTTGCTTATATTGAAGTTGTCTGTATGAATAGCAGCCCAGTTATCTTGATAACTGAAGATAAATAGAAAAATACATTTATATAAAACATAATTAGCATTTGTAAAACACCATTGCAATAAAAATTAAAAAGACCACTTATAAAATATGTCAATTAAATAGACCAAGCTTTTATGATTCCTTACATCATATTCATTGTCAAAAATGTGAGATGATTTTTGACAATGTAGGGAGTAATTAAATATCATTTAACAGAATTAATAATAAATTTAGCTTTATTGTCATTAATATTAAAAATCCAGAATTTATATTGAGTGCAATAATTAATAGTCTCACTCCACATAAATCGACAGCAAAATGTGTACATTATCGAGATAATAATTACTGATAAGCTAACATGAACCAGATTTAGCAATATGATGCCTAGATTCCCTTACCTAAAACTTTCACAGAAATAAATATAATTAATGATATAATAATTCCCAACAATTGAAACACAGAGACAAATTTAGGAATACATTAAAATCACATTCTAATTCTTAAATTATAATAATCCATTAATTATCTCTATCATTGAATTAGGTCTGCCAATTATTTAACCATACATTTTATAACTAGTTATTTCAACTGACTGGATAAATAATCCTGACATTTTGCTCCTGATTTCATTTACATTAAAAAAATAATTATTTTTAAGACAATTAACTACAATTAACAATTAATTCAGATTCTTTCAGAAATTAACTTATAGTTATAATATATGGCTCAAAACATCTAAGAACTTATATCACTATAAACTACAAAAGAAACCACATTATAATATAATTTAAAGTAAAACTGCACCATTGACACAGCTTAACACAAGTATCTACAAATAAAAGTTGAACATAACAATGAAGTAAAGGCATGAGGACAATACTGGATTTTTTAATGTCATGGCAGTACAGACAAATTTCAATGTAATTCTATTAAAGAATTTTCACAAACTACGTTTTATTTATTCATTATTGATAACACAGTGTTGCAATACAGTATAATCTTATTCAATTTATTAGTCTTACATAATTTAATTTTAGTGACCCACACCTTTTTGACAATGAATATAATAATGTAAGAAATAATTATTAAAAATTCAGTGTATTGTTTTAAAACAATAATAAACTTACCATTTTAAAAGTTCAGCTGCACCTACACTCTCGGCGATCAGTTTATCTTTATCATAATTTAATTTTCCCTTTTGTTTTGAAAGAATGCTAAATTAAAAAAAAATTAATAACTATTAAAAATAAAATGTGTATTAATGCACATTATAAAATGCAAGAATAAATTAATTACCTGCTAGAAATATCTTCACTAACTATGACTATTTTTTCCTTAAATCCTCTAAGAATATTCATCCTTTTCTATCTGTAAATAAAATAATAGCAAAATGACAAAATGATTATAATCTTAAAACAAAAATAGTATTGCTTATCAATTAATTAATAGGTGATTAAATAGAATTGACTGACTTTTTGATCAGAAATAAAAGACTTTTAAACAAAACCATTAATATGCTTTTATATTTTAGTAAAGTTTATTTATATATACACCCATGGCAAAGAAAAACCACCATCTAAAATAATATTCTATGGATTTTTTATTAAACTTTAAATATCATTGGGTATAATTTTTCATACCACAATAATGGTATACCCATACAATAATTATTTATACATAGAGTTTTGACTCTTATTGCTTTCATATGCATCATATTGTTCATTTTTGTCATTAGGTATAAAAACGTTTTATTTTAATAAATTGGATGTAAATGGGTAGATTAAAAGTAGTTTTAAATATCTTTATTAAATAAATTTAAGAACAAATATACAAATATTCACACAATTTTAAGATATGTAAGTTGTCTGTAAAATATAACTTTTTGCCTGTATATCTAAAACTAGTCTGCTATATAAATAATTTAGTTAATATGAATTTTAAAAGCACTATTTTGTAAAAGCTTTTGGGTAGCTGAACAGTAGTATTAAACTATATACAGAATCAATAAGAGTGGAAACTCTATGTATAGTCACATTTTGTAGAAAGTAGCTATAAATTAATTCTTGCACTCAGTCAGATTTTGATGACATAAAAATCAATACAGTTAAATGTCTTAATCCTTCCACCTAGCAAATTTGTAGCATGACTTTTGCCTCTGTTACACTTATAGAGAATAAAAGAATAGAGATATTATTTATGAGCAATTAAATAGCCACATATATTTTTAAAAGGTGACAATTGAAGCTAAATTTTGGTATCAGATTCACGATCACATTAGTATCAGCTTGCCAAATACAATAATTCCTCTAACTATTCCTTTATTCTCTATGGTTATTTTCTCTCTCTCACTTTTTTTTGTCTCTCTTTATTTTTATTGATGCTGCATGTTAAAAATAGATTAGCAATCAATACATATACCAGGGTTCCCCCGCTTTTTTCAGAATCAAATTCCCTGATTTTTCCTGATTTACCTCTGATTTTTATATAAACAAAGGTTTCCCGAAGATATAAAAAAAATTACCAACAGATAATGCTATATAATAACATAAATAAATAATATATACATTAGTTATTATACTGAAAAGATTATTCTAACTATTCTTACATTTGTCTTATGTTATGACAACCACTTCATTTTAAAATCGGTTTAAATTTTTGGAAATTGAATCTACAAACCTTGACTGTAAGTTTTTCTTTATCCAATTATACATAATAGATATAAGATGATATCATAGATTTAACAATAATTTTTCATGCAGTGAGGAGATATAGAATAAGAGAAATCCAATTTATACAATATGAAGCAATATATAATTTATCTGAATGATGGTGTAAGCTATTTCTAATAATAGATAAACAGATTCCTTCTATGATTTTAATTTAAATTGTGTCATTTTTTAAAGAAAAATAGTATATAATAATATTGCTTCGATTAATTTTTTTCAAGAATTGCATCACATGGTTAGATGTCATCTAAATCAAAATTTTGTGGTCATGAAAACAGAATTAAAAAAAAATTAGCTTCTTAAAATAAGTTCAAAAGAATGTTTCTCAATATTTCAAAGCCAGTTCACAGTTAACCTCAGGTGCTCTTCTTGAGTAAATCAATGCACCCTTGCAATTGACCAGCACCCTTCTTGAGTCAATCAATGCACCCTTTGCAATTTACTAGCGCCCTTCCTGAATCAATCAACACATCTTTGCAATTGACCAACACCCTTTCTGAGTCAATCAACACACCCCTGCAATTGACCAGCATCCATTCCTGAGTCAATCAACACATCCTTGCAATTGATAAGTGCCCTCCCTAAGTCAATCAATGCACCCTCACAATTGACCAGTGCCCTTCCTGAGTCAATCAATGCACCTTAAACCACCTCTCTCCTTCAATGGACCAACTCATCTAAGTACTCTACATAGCCTTACAGATACTCCCAAACTATTAAACAGTTTTATTGACCCAGCAGTGTTTATTGTTATGAAAAAACTCATACACTCACCAAGAATGTAGATTTGAATATGATAGATTTGAATATTTGACAAATACCCATCAAGTTCACAAAACACATATCTTCACAACAAATAATCAAAATCAATAATATTTACAAACATGAGAAACAGACTATAAATGGTTGAGATGCTCATCAGAACACAAAGGAGTTTATTGTTAACATTGCATTATTTTCCATGATCATATATCTAATTCAACACCCAAAGAATTTGCAAACATTCCTTTTAATGATTGGACAAACGTGTTAGGTACAAAAGGTGATATCATAAATTGTCATAATAACAGTATGAAACATCTCGAGAATATCAGAAAAAGTGCAGAAATCATTCACCAAATAAAGGGCAATAAAAAAGCCATCAATGAACAAGTCGACATGGTTTATCACCAACAAATCTCGGAAAACCACGATATTTTAATTTCAATTCTGGATGTACTCATCAACCTCAGAAAGAGAAATATTCCTCTGCTAGGTTCCTATAATATCAAGGAGCATAAAGATATAGGAAACTTTCAATTTTTTATCGAATGGATGGCTCAATTTTATTTTATTTTATCCCATCACTTGATACATTGCTGCAAAAATGCTAAATTTATTTTTTCAGGTGTTCAGAATACATTAGGTAATTGAGTGTTGCACTGACAAAATTAGATATATTTTCATAGGAGATCTTGAAGATGCCAAATATCTCTATCACTGCTGATGATATGTCAGTAAAAGCACAGGTGTCCTCCTACACTTGATACATTTATCAAGAATTGAATGCATTGAGATATTTCTGAGTTTTGTTGAATTACAATAAACAAATGCAAAAGCAATCACAGATGCACTCATCACAAAACTTAAGAAATTGGGGCATTCTTTTTGAGAAATGTCATGGACAAGGTTATGATGACAATTAGTTTAATCTATTTAATAAACAAATAAATATAGCAATCCAAATATCAAAAAATATTTCAAAATTGTGCTATGTTCTGAATATTAGTGAAAAATACTATTAATAATTATAATTTTTATTAAAATATACTTTGATTAGTGAAAAGAATTGTATAACTACTAATTAAGAGAGTAAATAAATTAAAAGGATCTATTTACTCTCTTAATTTAGTTATTTTATGAATATCACTTTTATTACTTCCTTCATTGTGACTGTGTATACTATTTTTATAGTTCAGAGTCACATGTTAATTTTAAAGTATCATTTTAATAATTTACAATATTTTTAAATAAGCTTCTGATATTGTTTTAATATCTAGTAGTTATATCAGTATTGTCAATACAAATTTCAAATTTTGCTACATATATATATTTACCATTGTACATACATATTTTACTATCCAGTATTAAATAAATAATCTGTTGTAATTATATATATATATATAAATATAATTTTAATTCATATTTAAATAATTAAGTATTGTTTTTAATTAGTTTACTTTGGTGCCCTTTTCTTAAAAAGCTGGATTTAGGCCTGCATTTAAGTAATATAAACTAGTTTAATGGCTTTTTTACATTTAGTTAAACAGTAATAAATTATATTTTGGCAATTTATTAATCTATTTAATAAACAAATAAATATAGCAATCCAAATATCAAAAATATTTAAAAATTGTGCTATGTTTTGAATATATATTAGTGAAAAATACTATTAATAATTATAATTTGTATTAAAATATACTTTAATCAGTGAAAAGAATTGTATAACTACTAATTAAGAGGATCTATTTACTCTCTTAATTTAGTTATTTTATTAATATACTTTAAATTATTGCCACTGATGATTAATGTCTTAAATTTGATATATGTATCCACTTATTACTGTTCATATATCTGAATAAGGTACTTAAAAATTGACCTGAGATCTGGGAAACCAGTATTTAAACTTAATTATGTCATATAGACAGTGACCATATGTATGGACTATTTTTTACAGTGCAGCCTCTTGAAATTTTAATGTCATGTGACCCCTTAAAATGAATGATTGGATAAAATAGAAATGGTCCAAAAGAGTGATATTAGCTCAATGATGTCATTAACTCAGTGTAGGTAGTCATTTTAAGAGTCACGTGATTTGGTTGGATTTCAGGGGGCTGAGATTAAATGTCAGAAAATGTGGCAATTGTGGAGTTCTTGGCCGCAAATTAATTTTTTTTGGAAAATAAACCAAAAATAAATGTAATTTACAAGTAACCCCTATACACTACTAAAAGCTGGTGGCCACCACCACACCACGATTATCAAGCATCTCACCATCCTTTACAATAGTATTAATATTATGATATATAAATTTAATTACATTTATTTTTTGTTTTATTTATTTTCCGAACAAAATTTAATTTATGTCCAAGAACTCCACAATTGCCAAAAACATTATAATATGTTAACTAACTATACCTATACTATATTAAAATATATATGACATTTGTAGGGTTTAAATTTTAAAAGATTTTATATAATAATTACAGTTTAGTGTAAATATTTAAAGTTTTTATAATATGTTAAATTATTGTTTAATAATGTAAATTGAAATATTTTCAAATAAATGTTAAAAGTTTGTCAAATATATAATAAAAGTTTATTTAAATTAATTAATCAAATTATTAATAATTTATAATATTGTAGGTGACTATGTTTATTTGTGATACCTATATGCAAGAAGTAACTGGAGACTGCCTATCTGCAGTGGTCTCTACCTTTATAATATGAAATATAAGGTTACTGGATACTTTAACTTGTAACCCTAATATTCTAGAATTTTGATTTTACACCACTAAACAATTTAACCAATAAAATTAATAAGAAAATATATCATATTTACTTGTTTAAACTTCAAAGCCCAAAACTTTTTTGTAGTATAATTTGTATAAATAAATTATTTATTGAATACCTAAACTATCAATTTTAAACATTTTTTTATCACAAAAAATGGCAAAAAGCTGGTTAGCTACAGACAATTTTAAAAGATATAAATTCATTCAAACCACAAAATAAATGAAAT